>JAOUQW010000023.1:599502-610911 GCA_028565825.1 Olivaichthys viedmensis
GCACACCCTTATATCAAAATGAGAAAGATAAAGAAATTTAATTTATAGTAACAAATTGACATATCTGTTCTATTTCAGAAAGTTATTTTAAAAATATATTTTTTTCTGTTAATTTTGCCACATGTTGTCTTCATTTTTAACGTTTTGGAATTAAATTTTTTTGTAGATAAACTTTAAAAGAGAAGTACATTTTTACTTTTTCAGTTTAAAAAAAACATAGGGGATATAAACTTTTGCCCTCGACTGTATCTGTGAGGAAAATAAAGTTTGAGAAGATCTGCGATAATCGGTACTTACAGCAGGAAAATGCTAATTATTGTTTGCTTTTCATACTTTTGTTTAAGTATGATTTAAGTGCTTTTTCAGTGTAGTTCTGAACAAATAAGCCTCCAAATACGTGTTTATTACCATTACACCGCTAAATCGGCATCCGTCCAATGAGAAACACCTGCAAAATTGAGAAACTCCGACTTTTGATTTTCAATAAAAATGTGAACACCGTGATCTATACCATTATCGTTCAAAATTTTGAAGATATCGTGATATAAATTTTGGCTGTATTGCCCTCCTGTAGTACAGTACTGCTAAAGGCAAGATATCAGTCTGAAAACTTCTCAAAACTTTACATATGTAAAAAAGAATCAGTCTTCAGTCATGCAGAAAGAAACGCTGAGAATTTGTGAGCTTCTTATCCCAAAGCGTCTCCCTTTAGCTTCTTCAGTTTTTGACAAACGCTGATCCGTCGTGTTAATATTAAAGCACAAATTTCTCATAAATCGTGTTCTAAGCGGGCGCTCTACGCCCACGTGTTCAAACGTCTAGAACGTGGCATCAAAGTGCGAAGCAGGCTCAGTCTACACAGGCCTTCAGATCAATTTTTTTTTTTAAATTGAAGTGGAAAAAGTGGAACTTTCCCTTTAAGTGATGTAGTGTGATTGGTTGTTTGTTTGATTGGCAGGTTGTGTAGTGAATGTTAGCGCTGGACGGACTTGATGACCCACTCGGCTGTGGGGTTGAGCTCCAGCAGGGCCTTCATGTACGTCTCCTCATCCAGACAGCGCTCCTCTAAAAACACACACACACATTTCTTATTGGTAATGGTACTATCTGCAAAATAATTCTACACATTTTCAGATAATTCAGTTTCCCTGATAAGCAGAAATGAAAGCAAAATTTTCTATCAGGTACAAATAAATGAAAAATAATGGTACTTGGGATTTGGTGTTTGGTATTCAGTCTGATGTTTCCTAAAATTTGACCTTGGGCATGAAATTTAAATTTCAGTGAATCACTACTTAACAGGTGAGTTCTAAGCATTTTCTGGTTTATGTTTAAAAAAAAGTGATGTGTACATAAAGATTTCTTTACAGCCCAGGATTTGTTGAGCTGACAGGCTGACTGCACATTTCTCAAAAGTGACTGATTCCTGGATAACTAAACACACTTCCCTTTTGAAATTGTGTGCCTGAAATCGCCTGTATTCGCTTTCTGTTTTTTATATCTTTGGTGCCACTATGTTGACCCAAAAGCTTGGTACGCTAATGTAGAATCATTAATTTACATTATTAATTCTGTGAGGAGGAGAAACAGGAGAAAATTGTGAGCTGATCCACTTTTAGATTGGATTTTACATGATAGCAAACACTATCAAACCAAAAATTTCATCATCAAGGGACCACCATAGGACCACTACCATGTCATTGTCAGTGCTGTACTGAGAATGGTCTTATGGTGCTCCCTTTCCATTGATGGACAGGGTAGCGGGGGGCTAATACATTGTACAGAGCAACAGATGGACTACAGTCCTTAATTGTACACCTACAAAGTGCATCTTCCTGAATAATAAGGATCAGCTGAGGAAAACAACAACAGTTGGACTGCGTACGTGATATATAACATGTTTATATGAAACACAGCTGTGGTGGATGGAATGTGTGTAGAACAGATCGAGATCTCTGAGATATAGAGGCAGTGTGTTAGTGTGCACTACTCACTGATGTTCCCTCCGATCTCATACAGATACAGATCTTCTCTTTTCACCAGGACGGAGCTGAAACAGGAAAGACACAGTGAACTTCCCCTTTACATGTCTGACAGTCACTATTCTCACGTCCCTTCAACACGGCTGCTTCTCGTTTTCTGGTCATGCTGCATCATGGGAAACTGGCTGTGTGTGCGCTTGGGGGTTGTGTACGTGTACGTGTGTGTTTGTGTTGACCTCTCCTGGCTGAGGAAGCGTGTGAGGATGTCCGAAGCCCGTAGCTCTTCAGTCAGCTGCACCGCCATGGAGACCTTGGAGAACTGCGGTGCCTGGACCCTGATGAAGCCGCCTTCCACCTGAAACACACACACACACAATAAAATGTTTTTTTTTATTTTTATTTTTTTAATGGACATTTGGTCTGACAATTTATTGTTATCGTCAACATTGAAATATCGTCACTATCCCTGCACGTTATTCAGGAGGAGGCTCCCTAGGTAGGCAGCATTTCTAGACAGCGTTTGTGCTGTCCCATTCAGACGGCAGAATAAGAACTCCTAAGGTTCCTTATTTTGTACCAATTCATGCTTCACATGTGTCTGAATTACGCCGCCGTGGTTCTTTTATCGTTAAAATGATGACCAATAGAACAGGCACAGGAAAAAAGTTGTCATTTTCCTAACACTATATTGTAATAATACCGTCGGCATAACATCGGCATATCTCTAGTTAGAAGTATAGCTATACAAGTACATAAAGATGCAATTAGTAGAGAACTATTAACATCAAGGTCATATGAATCTCTTTGTCACACACACACAGTCATATTAGCATCCACACCACTGAGATATTTTTACATCATAAATGCGACACGGGCAGGTCTTATCCCCAAGCAAGTCATACACAGCTTCATTTATGATTTATAAATAAATTCAACTGACACTGACGGAGAGATGCAACTAAAAATCAGAGTGAAAAAGATCACTACATGTCCCAACTTCACACGCTGGTTATTTTTCAAAAAGGAAAAATTGTGGAGATGCAATATGGTAAATAAGTAAATTAATAAATGAGCAAAGATTAATCAAATTTGAATTATGTCAATGTATGAAATTGGTTTATATTCCATTATAACAGTTGCAAGCTAACTAACAAGAATGCCTTTGATTACTAGCGAGCTAATAAGAGGTTTGGTGGTGACCCATTGGTTGTTGCCTAAAGTGCATGTGTGTTAGCTTCCGGCTAAATATTTGTGTATGTCAATCATCTTTAATGATGTTGCTGCGTATATTGTTCTAATAGGTGCAAGTTTTGGATGTTATCTAGCCCAATATCAAACATCACCTCCAGCTAGCTAAATAGCTAACGGAGCCCAGATCTCCTTTGGTAAACTAGGCTAATATACGATAAATGCTAGCTGTTTCTATCAATGTCAGTTCGTTTTAAACTATGCTGATATGCGAAAAGGAAAAATCAATATGATCAGTTACATTTTGCAGTCTTTCTCTCTCTCACCTCTGAGCTTTTCTCCACTTTTTCACTGTTCTTCTCACGATCGTAGGCCATTTTCTTCAGCAGTTTTTTGACCGCCCGATCTCGGTTCATCTTCCGCTGGTTCTCCGTGTTCTGCTTACGCACTTGGGTCATCACGAATTTCGGGATCTAGACAAGACACGTCACTTAAATTATATATTTTTTTAAATCGCCTGCATCATCATTCTCAGCTTTAAAAGTCTTAATAAATAATGCTATATAACTTAATAATGGATACAAGTAGAGAAGCTGATGCGTACAGTCCAGAGTAGGTTCTGGTATCGTATGAGCAGCCTGACAATGTTGGCTGTGCCCGTTGCCATGGCGAACTCCTGCTGCTCCGTGATTTTGCTCCGGAAGCATTTAAACATGAAGATGTTGGGCGCCATCACCACGGCAACATTATTCAGCGTCATTTTGTTGCGCTCCTTGTGATCGATGACTCGCTGGAGGAACTCCAACAGCGCCTGAGGGTTACAGTTTTACAGTTAATCTCGCTCAGTTATTGCTGTTAGCATATCTCATAGCTGAGGTCTCTGTTCACAAGCGTAAAAATTACTGAAGCGCGTGATCCGTAATTGCTGGAGTAGCACGTCTACCCTAAGCACGGTAAGAAGTATGCACATTACAATTAGTCTAATGCAAAAATGATGAGCTAAAATATATGCTGGATAAGTCACAGGGGGCAAAACACTGATTTTATAGTCATAAGAATACAAAAGATGAATGTGGCTTAATGGTAAATGTAAGGAGTAAAGAGCGTAAAAAAATTATGTGGATGAATAAAAACAGTAAGGCGTGTAGGTGAAGTGAATGTGAATTATTATGTGTGTAAACAATAAATGGTGAATATAAAGTATGTGAGAATTATTTGAAATAGTCTGGAAGTGAAGTGAACGTGGATTATTGTGAACGGGAACAATAACGTGAATGTGGATTATTGTGAGTGCAAACAGTAAAGAGTATAAATAAATTAAATGTGGATTATTTTGTGTGCGAACAGTAAGGTGCTAAAGTGAAGTAAATTACCTTCAGTGTGTCTCTGCTGGACTCTGGTAAGAGGAGCACTAGCAGATTGAGAGCCTGCAGCTGTTGCTTCTTTGTGGGGAATTCTACAGAAAAACATTAAGATTCATTAATGCATTATTCTGTAATATTTCAACCTGTGTTTCTCGAGCTGGTTGGTTTCCTGAGCTAAATATAACACCACATTAAAATGGATGTCTCAGTTTTAAAGAATGGATTCTTGAATAATACAGATCAACTAAGTACCATTTTGGAACACACGTGTGTGTTTGTGAACTCACTAAGCACAGACAGGAAAGCACTGAAGTACTCCACGGTGAGGAGAGGATGAGGAAGCTCTCTGATGAAGAGCTTGAGCACACTCGCCGCGTCGTGCTGCTTAAGAGACTCCCAGGGAAACAAACCGTCATAGAACTTTAGTTCCAACTCCTGACACACGGCCTGCGACACAAACACACACGGGATTTGCATTAGCATTCGTAATAATCAAATCACACACATCCAGGTCTTTTTCATTTGCATTAGCAACAAGCTGACTGTCTCTGTCTACATGCAGAGATCCCTGAAAGCATCACATTTTGTCTACACAGACAAACTATGAATTTTACTCTTTTTATAACGATTACCATAAATTACATTCATCAACCAACAAGTTCATAAATCAGGAACAGATATGAAATAAAATAGTTTTGGTGTAATACACATTACATCAAAACTCAAAATACTCCATGTTCACTTAAACCCTTTACAGTTCACCTTCACACTAATGCACATTTAGTTACACTCCTTACTGCTCACACTCACAATAGTCCACTATCATTTACACTCGTTCACATTCACACTAATCCACATTCCCTTCACTTACACTCTTAACCTTTATTTTATTATGATCTTTACTTTTCATACTCATCCTAATCTACATTCAAGATCTTTTCTGTTCACAATCAAAGTAATCCAGATTAATTTACACTCCTTACTGTTTATATTCACACTAATCCACATTCACTTCATTTATGTTCATTTAAGTTCACACTAAAATAATCCACATTTACTAAGACTCTACACTTAATATAATCTACATTCCCTTCTGCTCTTTACTGTTCACACTCAATGCAATCCTCATTCCCTTATCCTCCTTATTGTTCACATTCACACTAATCCACATTTACTTACACCATTTATTGTTCATATTCACATTAAACATTACATTTAATACACAAACAAGATTAAAGGTTATCAGTATGTCCTTAATCTTGTCAGTCTCTCTCTTTCTCTGTCACCTTTACTCTTGTGGCTGCTCCAGGGACCCGTAGAATCCCCTCAGTGTCCATCCCCTCCTCTTCTATGTGGGAAATCAGCTATGGCAAGAAATAAATAATGAAACACGATATATCATGATATTCAACATGCACATTTATCATATTGTTATTCACTTTTCCTACATTCTGTACACCAGGAGACAGCCTAGGTAGGCAGCATTTTTATGCAGAGGTAGGTCCAGCTGTTTTCTAAGGCACCTTATGGTGGACAAGTTTGAAGAAGCATCACATTTTCTTCGGGGAGATTTTCAGAACATACCCGTTGCAGTATGATTGGCACGCGCATACCAGGCGCCTTCTTCTGATCCTGCTCCAGCAGCGTTGGCAGGGCAACCCCAAACAATCCCGATTCTGCAAAAAACACAGCAATTTCGCTTACACTGTAAGGTCAAAAATGTTTATTAAAACCAATAGTAAAACCAATATTGGTAAGGCCTACATTGGGAGTGCATATATATTCATTACATACAGTGTATAAGGCTATATTGCTAATTATAGCTAAATTTCAAGCGGTTACACAGTCAGAAGAAATAAACGTCTTGTCCTTTGCGTCGTGTGTAAACAATGAAGGATTTACAGTTACAACATGTGTTAGGCACCGCCCACATTTGATTATGTAACAGTTCCCTCCCAAGCCGGTGGTTTGTTCCTTCTGGTTCCCCAACCAGCAGTGGCGCTGTGTCGATAGAAAAGGTAAATGTGTGTGTTCCCGTTATTTAAATAAATGCACTGCTGTTGCTTCTAACCCAGCTCATAATGTTTGATTTCTGCCGCAGACTGACCTTTGACCTTTATCTTGAGAGGTTTGTGGGTCTTGAGGTCGACGCCGGTCGTGTCGAACAGAGCGCTCACCTCGATCAAGACGAGCCGGTGCACTTTCTTCATGTCCGCCGGAGAGAGATCGCCCACTTTAGTCATCCCTGTCTTATCTCTCACTACCCTAAAGTCCTGAGGAGGGGGTGGGCGAGAGAGAGAGAGAGAGAGAGAGAGAGCGAGAGAGAGAAAAAGGGAAAAGAAGGATGTTGAGGGAGAGAGAGATGGAAAAAAAGAGACAGGTAAGGAGCGAAAAAGAGGGTAGAGGGAGAGAGATTGATAGAGAGAAAGAGAAGGATTGGGATTGATGATGGATGTGAGAGAGGTAAGGAGAAAGAGAATGAGAAAGAGAGAGAGAGAATGGAAAGAAGAAAGAAAGATGTAAGAAAAGAGAACATGGGAGGGAGTGGGAGAAAAATGGAGAGACAAAAAAGGAGGGTGAAAGAGAGAGAGGTAAAGACAGACAGCGAGAGTGTAAAGGTTGAAAAGAGAGAAAGCGAGAGGGAAGGAGAAAAAGGGAACAAGAGAGAGTGAATGAGGAAGGAAAAGATGGATAGAGAAAAAAGAGAAAGAGAGAGAGGGAAATAAAAAGTGGAGAGAAAGAAAAGGTGAGAAGTAAAAGCGAGAGAAAGAGAGAGAGAAAAGGTGGAAAAAAGAAAGCGGGATGGATGGAGAAATTGGGAATGAGAGTATGGAAGAAAGAGGGGGATGCATAGAGAGAGAAAAAAGAGAGAGGATTATTCCATTATGTCTCACAGTGTTACCTGAATTACACCGAATATACACTAACTTTATAAACACACAACTCCTCCTGTCATTGCTTTATTTCTAGCAGTTGCGCATGCTGACCAGTAGATGTCAGCAGAAGTCATTCAGTGCTGCAGCTACAGTTTAAACACTAATTATAAACCCTAATCCAGTTACTTTTTTTATATTCTCTGCTCTGAGATTTACACAGTGCTAATCATCATCTGAGCTTCTTTTTAACACTCTTAGACTAATTTGCGTGTACCAATCTGATAAATTAGTGGGCGTGTTGCGGGTAATTTACAATGAATAATTGTGTGAATGGCATCATGTGCAAAGTCGGGAGAGGAAACCGTATTTAAATGAGTTTTTTTGCGTGTGCTAATTGTTTCTCAATAGCCGCAACAAGTTCGGATCTCAAAGAGACTCCCGGAGGAGTGAACCAAGTACAAGGCATAATTAAGGCATCAAAAAATGAACGTTATGAACGTTAAAAATAAAATTAAAAAAAGAGTGCAGAGACGAGTGTGTGTCTGTTCATAAGGTAAAGGTGAATGAAAACCTTTTCAAAGGCTTTTTAAATGCTGTAAAAAATTTATATAACACTTTACTGTGGTAATAATAAGTCATAATTTCAAGAAACTTTCTGATTTTACTAAGGCATAATTTTGGTAAACGTTTTCCTTAGTAAATGGTATAATTTTGTCTGTAACCGTCGGAAACGGGCTTCCGTAAATTTAATAACCTGCCTTTCAGTCGTACTAGTTTACACACAAAAGTCTGTTCCTGAAGTGACTCAGGCTGGAATAAATCACACTGCAGGTGCAGTCGATTTGCATTGACTCTGCCCTGTATTTTACACTTTTAGGTAGAAACGCCCCAAATTACATATTCATTAAAGCAAACACACAAAACGGACAACACGTGTTATTTTGCTCATGTGAAAGATGCAATCCTCCGTAGAGCCTGTTAGTAAATCAGCTTGCACAATATTTTTTGGAGGGGGGTGTTATAAAGTTTGCATGTGTTTTTACACACACACACAGACCATTAGTACATCAGGGCTTCAGACATCTATTTATTATCCTTGCTTCTCTAAACTAGCGTCACATTCGCAGAAATACGGCGACTGTTCCTGTATTAAACCAACACACATGCAAAGTGTTTATATAATAATCTCATTCTGCAAGGGCAAAGATCGCCAGAACAAAACACACACATTCCTTTATCTTGTAGCGGCCAATCAGAGCGAGCCGCAGTGCGACCGCACACTGGGTAAACTTTGTTCTTGTACACACACACACACACACGTGATAAATCAGTGCAGGCGTTAATGTTTGACACGCCTCACTCACAGGCAGCTTGTCGTCAGCATCATCGACAGGCGGCGTGACCTTTGACCAATCCTTGTAGTTCAGTGCCTGCTCAGAGAACGACACCTCTTGGTTGATGTCCGTCTCTGCGTCGGCCACGCCCTCGGGCTGCGTCCCGTTTCCCACGGCCACGCCCTCACCTGCAGGAACACACAGTGAGATCAGAAATATAGGTGACTCAAATCCTGTCGGTGCAGCGAGGATAGTAGCCGCAGTCAAAAGTTGATTGTGTGTCAGTGTTTAGCTGAGCAACCTATAAACATAGCGGGGCTGTAGTGTTGCAAGCAAAGCTATAAGCCAGCTGGTTTAACTCGAGATAACAAGGGGTGCTATTTTTTAGCTTGTAATTAGTTCAACTAGAGTTTTTCTTTTGTTAATGTACAAAATCTATTTTTAATCTATCAAGTCTTGTTGCCTGTTGCCTGTTGCCAGGCTTGTTGCCTGTTGGTGGAAACAATACAAACATCCCGAGAAGGTTCACTTGAGCTGCTGTACATGAGTACTAATGACATTCTGCTTGGGTCATCCACAATTCCATGAATCACATGGTTTCGCCATCGCTACTACCTATTTGTTTTTTTCATTTGTAACGGGCACGTGGGTTTTGTGTCATCCAATACAGTTCTCCTATTGGTGACTGAGATTTTGGTCACTTTTGGTCATTTTGGACTTGTTTGTCGGCCATCTTTGGTCACAAAGTCGCTAAATCAGCTGCCGGTGAGCACGTCATATTAGACGATTTAACACCACCGATTTTAACTCACGACCAAATTATTATTTTTCCAGATTTGTCTGCGACAGCATTATTGTGATGAAAAGCAGCCTTTAAACATCTATACTGTGATAACTGCCTAGCCTGTTATCATGGTTTATGATATTATCAAGATACTGTTTTTTCAAAAATATTACGAATTAATATATACATTTATATTTGTTTGTTTATACCTGAGCTCGGTCAGCTGATGCATTTTTATTTTTCCCCTGCCTCTCCATCTCTCCTGTGTGTGTGTGTGTGTGTGTGTGTGTGTGTGTGTTCTGCATTTTTACACCCGTGCATACAGAATGCCCTGGCAATGAGATGTATAATCTGTTAACTGTGTGCAGATGCTGGAATGAACTTTGGTGATGTCAAATTTGTCAGACAGGAAGACTCAACGTACCAGATGATGACTCGGCTTCCTTTTTTGTGTTTTCAGTTCCTCCTCTGGACTTGGACTCATCATCCTAAGGATAAAAAGCAAAATGAAATGTTCAGCAGATTACAAAAAAGGTTTAGTCTGTCTACAATATACACAGGAACATAAAGCACACAGGCGGTGAGATTTAGCAGTGAACTCGTTAATGTGCTTTACAAGTCGCCATAGAGACACGCCAATCATTCTTAAAAAAAGAAATGTGAGCAGAGTAACACTGGACTAATGGCTTCACAATACACTCGGCTTGTCAGAGCTCAGAAGTAAGGGTGATCCAGCATTTATAGCCAATGACCCGATTTCAGCTGATTACCAACATTTAGTATCGTGTTGTCATTTCCTTCATGCTAATTTATGATCACTTACGTTTGCGTTTGTAAGTTAGCTACTTCACAAAACAGATTATGTGTATTAACTGTAACTAGTAAATGAAACTGGTAACAGCATGGGGAAGTTTTCTCTTTTTAGTGTCTGTTTATGACTAAAGAATTTAGTTATTTAGTCTTGTTTACATCACCGTCTGATTCTGCGACAGTAGAACACTTCGGCTTTGAAAAATGACGTTGAAAAGTGTTCCAAATGGTCGTTATTTTTGACCCCTATGGAAAGAAACCCTTCAGAGTTCTCACTGAGGAGGTCGTAGCCTTCAGAGGGAGTAGGGCGTAGTCATGATCACTTCAGAATGGACTGCAGCCTAGATGTTCTCCTCTAGCACTCCACACACCTGAGCTAGCTAACCAGCAATCTACACTATTAGAAAAAAAAGGTCAAATCTTCAGTCGTCCCTCTAGGGGAACCCTTAAAGGTTCTATGTAGAACCCGACAACAGAGTGTTTCCCTATCAGAAAGGAGTTTGAGTAAGAACCCTTTGAAGAACCCCCTTTTCTAAGCGTGTACAGCCACTGACTACGTACAAATATCTGATACAAATCTCAGAGTGTGGACCTTTGACCTTTTGAGACCTGTGGTGACCTTGCTGACCTTAGTGTCCTGCACAGGTATTATTATTATTATAGCAAAGAAAGAAAAAAAAAGATAAATCTGACTTTCTAGATTTGTCTGAAAATGTGTCCTCTTGGCGTTTGGAGGTGAACCTCTAATTATCCACAAACATGCCTCATCATTGCGTGACCCTTTGAACTCTGCAGTGACCTGTCTGACCTTGGTGTCCTGGGGTTTGAAGATGTCCCTGACGTCGGGGACGGTGTAGGGTTTGTTGCGTTTCCGCAGCGTCTCCAAGCGCTTGTGCACGGCGGCGGCCTGCGTGCGCGTGAGTGTGGACAGCAGCACCCTGCCGTCATCACCGTCCGATGCTGACTCGTCAAACAGCGTCGCAAGCCCCGCCTTAGTCGATGGAAATCTGGATACTTCAGATTTGATTTGATAAATGTGGCCAGCAGTTTGGTCCCTGTCAGCATAATATT
>JAOUQW010000023.1:625754-639575 GCA_028565825.1 Olivaichthys viedmensis
AGTGAAATAGTAAGTAGTTACAGAGTGAAGATACCCAGCTACAATATGAATTTGTGGCAAATTATGGTCAATATAGCTAGCTATCGAGTTTTTACCCGGTTGTTACCTGCTTGTTAGCTAGTTGAGGTAAAGAAAAGGGGATTGGCTATATATAATACTAACGTGCCTGTTGTAAGGGGATGGATAGCATTTATCCAAGCCTAATACAAACCAAGAAGAGACAGATCTGTGTGCCAACTTGACCAAATAGCCATATTTTTTTTAATGGGTTTTATGCCTATTGCTACTCTAAACATTCATGAGGAACAGACATTGAGTCGTTTAAAAAAAAATCAAAAATACAAAATCCTTGCGGAGCATGCCCCCACCAGCCCCCTAGTAAAGGCTTAGTCATCCATCCATCCATACATCTCTAGTGACGCCCCTTGCCAACAGGTGATTATAAGTTCAACAAAGACCTGAAGTTGTAAGCTCGTAATTACCGTAATACCGACATGACATGACATGACTTGAACGAACTATTGGCTTTGACCCGAACCTGGCCATCTGTGCCCTGTTAAGGTCTCGTCTTGGACGTGTCAATTGTTTAAATTCTAGTTCGATTGGCTGACCAATGAGTCGGTTCACTAATTGATGTGCCAAAACTTTTTCAACACCCTTTTTATGGTTTCTCATTCCTCTCGCTCTTTAGCCCACCCACTCCTCGACTCCACCCTGCTGCTGCTATTTGATGAGCTTTCCATGGAGTCAACATCAAAAGGGTAGAAACACCCACTCTCGTTCTCGGGCTGAATGTCTGCATGTGTCTGTATGTATGCATGTGTGTGTGTGTGTGTGTGTGAGAGAGAGAGAAGAACGCGAGCGAGCCAGCTTGTGATCTCTGGCGTGTGGGTGTTAGTTTTGGTGAGTTCTGTGGTGCATTTGTTTGCGTCGATATCCACCAACACGGTCCGTCTGTGAGAGACGCCCAAAAAAATAAGAAGAAGGAAATCCTGACCTATCCTGAAGTAAGAATATTGCATGAGGTGTCTCGGGTCCAGGGTAGCATGTGCAGTCCATCCATGCCCTTAGCCATGTGCCTGTAAATGTTCTTGCCCACTGCTCAGTCACCCTTTAAACTGGAGTTTATGCATACAGAGTCTGTAAGCAGCCATGCGCTAAAGCATTAAGCACTCTGCCTCGGGAAAGAAAGCCTGAGTCAGAACATGTCAGCCTGTCAACATATTCTGCTTCATCACACACACACTGCTTGGGGATATTATATTATCCATAGCGAAAGGAAATCCTACTCGAAAAAAAATGTTCATTGCTCAGTATGAACATCTCAGCAAGTCAGCATGAACTCATTTGCATAATGCTAAATATCGTTTCACTGCTCTTCTATATGCTAAGAAGGCTTGACGTTTGCACCAGTCGACATAACTTCACGAAAGTTGCGTAGTTATCCTATACGTCTGAGACGAATTCTGCCTCTGTTGCCGCTAAATTGGTTAATCACATGCAGCTGGTCCTGCATTTGATTATCCCATGTAGTCAGAACAGAAAACTTTTCACCATGCCAACTTTTGACTATAAAGACAGCCCATGTTATGATCTCTGGCAGGGCTTTCTGCATTGTTGTCTCGGTGAGTAACATCATTGCCATGACGGTTCCCCATAGATCAGCGTTCTTCAACCGCCAGAGTTGCCTACAGATGGTTTCATTATAAACTTTACCATTAAAAACGATCTGTAGTGCACAAAAGGACAACATACATTTTTTTCCTCTTGCTGCACATGAGCTTTACGCTAGAGTTACAAATCGGGTCATGCACCCACGCGCTCGTTCGCAAAAAGTTCTGCAGGCTGGTGCCTGTTGCCTAGGCGACGCTTAAGCATTCCGTCGGAGTCGTTTCCCAGCTTGATTGCGCGCTAATTCTGTTGCTAACGAATGAGAGAATCAATATGGATAGCAGAACAGACTGCACTGAAAACTCCACTTCAGTCCAGGAGACAATGATGGGGCCGTGAAAGATACAGAGAAAAGATACAGGCAGTGGAAGATGGATGATGCAGAATTGGAAAGAAAAAAGGTCAGATTTCAATCAACAATACGATGATTCTTATGAAATATGGATTTGTAGACACGGGTGAACCCCTTTCCTCAAACTCCAGTGTGTGAGGAACTCTCAAATGAATCAATGGAGCGCACATTCTGCTCTAGCTGAAAAGACAGAGGTGGAAAAAAAGCATGCACTATACACACAAAGGGAAAAGGCTTGTGTAATGTTATAGAGCAGCACTTTGTATCATACAACAGGGCTGAAGCATTCAACACTCTGGATGATTACATAAGAGGCTCAGCCATTCTGTGTTAGGCTCTATACAGACCAGGGTGCCGCAACGACTGGACTGCTTTCTGGCTTTGCTGCCAGAGGGAAACTGGTTGCCCCCTTTTCATTATTTTACACGCCAAATTGGCAATCCTGTCCAACATTTGCTGTAGCTACAAGGGAAATTGGCCACGGTCTTGAAGCTGGAAAATAAAGTGTGTGCATTTGAGGATAAATTCGAGCTCAAACTCAAGGAGAGTGGGCTGAGGCATCTTTGACATGTTTCTGCCCTTGTCAGAGTATCTGGGAAATAGTGGAGACTTAAGTTTATTATGACTGGTTCATAATCACAAGTCTCTCTGGATTTGAACGCTATTTCCCAGTGCTCAAAAGATCCCAGTACTCCAAAAGAGTGGATCTAAGACCCATTGAGGAAACGAGGAAAAGTTCATTATATCCACACTTGTCTGAAAAGGTTAAAATAAAAATCTTTTTTAAATTTTTTAAAATCCTTATGCAAGGATGCAAGTTTATTCATCATTATATCATTATTCAGAAATTGTAACAACAGGTGTATATTTGGCAGTATTGTAATACATGGGACTGTCTTTTAATGAAACTTGTAACCCATGTGTTTGTTTTGTAAAAATTTTAATTTGAATGCTGGTCCCCAAAGAAAAAAAAAGGTTTGTGTCAAAGAGGATTTTCCCTTGCAAATGTTAAGCTAGGCTTAATTACACACCGACACAAAATTGTTGTATTTAATTAAAAAATATGCTTGTGTCTGACAAAACAGCTGATGAAGATGCTGAGCCTGTCACCACATCTGGACATGGCATAGTGTTTGGTAATTTTCTTGACTGAGAAGTCAATAAAAAGTGGCATTTGTGGGTTTTATAGGATTTATGGGCTAAAGATGTTTGCCTATTCTAAAATACCGTCCTTGTTCCTTGGTCTTTGTGTGCTTGGCTGCTTTTGGCTGTTCCATTCACATTACCAGACTATGTGCCGTTTCCTGTCCATGACAGCTTATTCTTTTGCTGCTATATTTGTAGAATCACAAACTAGTATTTATAGAAGAGAAACAGAAACGTCATGTTGAAATAATGGCTTGCATCCCAAATATGTGTGTGTATTTATGCTGTTTCCTGCTGCTGTAATGCAATATCTAATTAAGCAGCAACACCACTGACTTTTTCTGTGTCATGAGCAAGAAAAAACCCCAATATGCTAAATTGCTGATAAAATAAGTTTTTGTCTTTTTTTACTTTGGTTAATTAGGGGGTAGCGTCATGTCTAATCATCAGCACAGCTGCTGTAATTCTCGCCAAGATGGAGGTGGCTGAGTTGTGAAGCTCTCCTCTAGATCGTCTAAGCCCCTTTCTCGAGGTTAATGCAGCCCCTACGCCTACACTCGTGCTATCTAAACAGAGAGAAAAACAAAGCGCTTGAAAAACAAAGAGGCACCTGTAAGCAAGGCTACAGCATCTCACTCAATGTATGCTCTTTGTTTGTTTTTCCAGGCCTGTGTGTTGTTGTAGCGATGATTGCGACCGGGGGCGTGATCACGGGCCTTGCAGCCCTGAAGAGGCAGGACTCCGCCCGCTCCCAGCATCATCTGCCCATGCAGTCCCCTGCCTCTGCACCTGAGAAAAAGCGGCCGAAAAGAAAACCTCGCACGGACATCGTTGTGGTGCGCGGAAAAATCCGCCTGTATTCTGCCTCCGGCTTCTTCCTGGTCCTGGGAGTTCTGATTCTCATGGCAGGCATCGCCATGGCCGTACTCGGGTACTGGCCTCACAAGGACCACAAGAGGATACCCGAGAACAAACAGTCCAGCAACGACACGCAGGTGGCGGGGGAACAGGCAGGCACGGTGGCACGGTTCTTTGAGCAGCATCTGCACTCGGAAAAAATGAAAATGCTTGGACCATTTACGATGGGCATTGGAATATTTATCTTTATCTGCGCTAACGCTATCTTACATGAGAACAGGGACAGAGAAACAAAAGTCATTCACATGAGGGACATGTACTCTACTGTCATAGACATTCACAGCATGAGATTACAAGAGCAAAAGTGTATGAATGGGGCCTACACGGGTCCCTACCCCGACCATGAGATCCGCTCCTTTGGTCAGGACAGTCAGTACACCTCACGGCTAGCCGCTAACACGCTACTGACATTCTCCAGTTTGGGTGGTGATGTACGACTCTATCGTCGCACAAGCTCAGCCGAGGATGAGGAGGGTCTAATGAGTGAAGGGGGCTCGATCTTGCTGTCGCCCGGCTACAGGGAACATTCCGGATCAATCTTTGGGTTCCAGCACGAGGGCATGCGTCACTGGGAGGACAAACGTAACAACCTTAAGAAATGCCAGACACGCTCTATTGTCTCATCCTCCATTAGCGCCTTCACACTCCCCGTCATCAAACTCAACAACTGCGTCATCGACGAGCCCGATATTGACAACATAAGCGAGGATTCCGAGCAGCTGCGAGACCGATCAAGACCTCCATCCATGGAGTCCTTAACCGTTCCTATTCCAGACATCTCGAAAGCCTTCAAGCCTCCTAGTACGATGCTGTTCCGGAGCCACTCCGCTAAAGAATCTCCCACGTCTGTGTCCGCTTCCTCACAGTCCTCTCTGTCACCTGGTTCCACCAGTGGCCGGTTCCTGTCTCCTGGAGCAGCCCGGAAAGACTTTGGCTCTAATAATTCTCTCCACATGCTGTCGGCGCATTCCAAGTCTCTGGACCTGGAACGTGGTCCCACCACGCTGACTGTACAGCCAGAACAGCGCAAGCACCCCAGCTGGCCCAGGCTGGATCGCAGCAACAGCAAAGGCTACACCAAACTGGAGAACAAAGAAGACCCGATGGACAGGCTGCTGGTGCCCCCAGTGGCTGTTAAACGGGATTACACCAAAAAGGAGAAACTGCTCATGATCTCCAGGTCACATAACAACCTGAGTTTTGAACATGACGAGTTTATGAGCAACACTCTGAAAAGAGGGACCTCCGAGACCAGATTTTAAGGGAACTATCTTGAGGCCTTACATCCTCATCCCTCTGCAATATACAACAACATTTAATTGTTCGCCATTTTTGAAGTGGTCGTGAACTCACAAACACAAGTCCCACGGACTGCAAGCTCAGGTGGTTCTTCTGATAGACAGAGCATTTCTAAAACAAATTGTGAAGATTTTTAACCCCAAAACAGCTAGTAAACAGAAACTCGCAGTTAGAACTCACTCACAGGTGAATGAACCAGTGTAAATAGACAGTAATGGTACTAGCTGTGTGGTTCATTAAATGTACTTTAGTATGTTTCTGTATTTGATAACCATTGATACAGGACTTGTTGTTTGTGGTGTGTAGAGAGTGTGTGCATTGTTGTACCAGAGACGGACAGTTATTTTGCTATGAGATTTTAAATAATTTATTGTTCAAAAAACACATGGCTATTTTTGAAGAAGAGTCTTCAATGTGTTATTTATCTGTTTCTCAGAATAAAAGTAAACTTTTCACATATTTTTGTCCTGTTTTACAGCATGTTATTATTATTATAATTATTATTTTATTTTTTTATACTTTTTTTTTTAAAACGATTGACACAACCAAACATAATGGATGTGATAGCACCTCAAATCTAGCACATGTTCTCCTTGGTGTTCTTGTAGGACTTTGACAAGAAGCAGAAAAATTCATGAAATCAAAAATTCATGCTCTTCATCAAAGCTAATCAGAAGGTCCCAAACCACTCATTAGTTAGTCAACGCCTTTATGCTTCAACATTCTGCAATTGCTGATTATTTATCACGTGGGTGTTTGGAGCTGGAATAGAACAAAAATATGGACTGGTGGAAATCTTCTTCAAAGAACTAAATAAGGAGGTTTTTCTGAGGTTTTCAGTGATGTGAATATTTATTGGGCAATCAGTATTTGTGTAGATGTCAAAAGACGCCAGTCAATCAAAGTAGTTTATTTATTTTAAGTGGTTTAGTAAATACTTGCCTTATAAGTGAGTAAAGGCTAACAAAATCCTCCCTCCCTCTCCCTCTCTCTCTCTCTCTCTCCAGTACTGTGACACAGCTGAGAAAACTTTCCGCCTCTTGGCAAGAAAGTGAACAGCTTTCCCGTGTTTATCATCATTGGCTGCTCTGGGAGTACCAACACGAATGCTGCCAGACTCCGCTCTCCCAAAGAGTCTTTCTATTTGCAGACAAACAGCCAATCGGTCCCCACAAAATTTTATTGTCTCTATGGGAATAAAAGAACGCATAATACATAACACAACAGGAATGAAAGACTACCCCCAGAGCCTAAAGATTCAGTCCAAAGTCACGTCGCTGTTTCATCTCCTGTCATAGCATTTATTTTGGAAGAATCAGACTGCTGAATTGGGAAAAAAAGGTCATTGTGGAAACAAAGGCTGTATAAATTAAGGAGAATGCCTTTTGGTTTATGTAATGCTCCAGTGACATTCCAAAAGAGTTCTGTAGAGGAAAAAACGAAATGAAATGTTTTCAAATGCTACAGGATAAGTGTTTTGGCCATTATAACTGCGCTTTAAACAACTCTTTGCTGTAGCAAAGCTGCTCTAGAAATTGACACATATTAAAATGGTACCACTGGTGCTCTGGTGGCCAGAGGGTGTGAACTGAGGTGTCTTGTTTTCAGCTCCAGCTAGGGCACTTAGTCCCAAGTTGCTCTAATGAGACTGCCTCTTCAGTCGGCAAATTGCTTTGGGCAACAGGGTTCAACAGCTGCTGCTGCACATAATAATAATAATCCCTGCAGAACATCTAAAGCTCTACAGGCAAGCTTTTTATTTTTATACACAATACAATGTAATGCATAGTATGATCCCGAAATGTCATGGTAAATAAATGAATAATTTAAGGATGGAATGTTTTAGAATTTCTAATATAATTTTCATGCCAAATTCACTAAAGGACAATGAATGTGGTGGTGTGGTTACTGGCAGAAATGCATTTATGTCTAAACGTATATATTAATTTAATTACATCCTTTTCTATCTGCAGAGGCAAAAACCATGTCTTTAATGCTTCGTGATAATGCATTAAAATAACAATCTAGAAATATATTTCTTTACATAAATAGGTCCCAGACATGCCCATTGCTGTGCTTCTGGAGCGAATTTACTGACTGTAAAATGCACTCAGTGTAAAATCCTTGTTATAGAGCTTTACCTGATCTCTAAACGTAATGACCCATTTAATAGAAACTTGAATTCCCATTCTTATAGTTTGATTATGAAAACCTCCCAAGTACATTTGTAAGATAATCTCATCTCACGCAGTTCATTGAGAACTTCAAAGCTCTGAACAAACTCTCATAATTAGTTTATGATGTTTAGTTTTTTATGTAATACTGATGACTTTCACCTGGCAATTTCTCAGATTCTTACTAAGGTGTTGGCTTCATGACCATCTCAAGTGTGAAGACCAAAAAATGCTAAAGTGGCCTTGCTTTAATGCTCCGCTTTGAACCTCTGGGGAAACCCTTAAAGGTTCTATGTATAACCCTAGAACAGAGGGTTTCCCTATCAGAGAAGGTTTCAAGTAGTACCCCTTTAGAAAGATAAGAACCCTTAATAATCCAAAGATCCCTTGAGAAACCCAATTTGTGTAAGACTGTACCCCTTGTAAAGATATTTACCAACCCAGCTAACAGAGAACATTATTAGGTTCTAAGAAGGTTAGACTGTAACATTCCAGAAATATCTTTTCCTGCAATGTTCTGCCGTAATAATGGTTTGCTTTTAGACAAAATTAGATAAAAACTAACATATGGAAATGTGAACGTGAACGTTCCTACAACTAAAAATGTAAGACCATTGTAGGAATGTTAATAAATGTTATTTAAAAAATGTTCTCAACACCCAGAAAACTTGACAGATCGAACTTTCTTCCGTAACATTAGGAAATGTTTTGCTAACCTAAAATTGTTAACTGACAAGACTCTTTATTTTGGCAAAATATACTTTTTTAATTACTTTATTTTACTTTACACAATTACTGTTGTTTTTGCCTCCCATTGAACACCTGTAATTGATTTTATGCTCCTCATTGTATTCTTTCATGTTCTATGACATGATCTGGAATGCCTGTGGTTGTATTTCACTCTCGCCCTCGCTTGTTTGCCTAGGGGGCACTGGAAGCTCACCATGGCAACAACAGGACTCCTGCCACTCACCTAGGTGACGTCAAAGTGCGCTGTAGGACATTGGTTCTAAAGGACATAATTAGAGACACCAGTCAGGGACTATACAGGAACAAGTCCTGAAGTGTGTCAGCACATGGGTTTCATCATATTCCACCTTGTTAATGTGATTTTTTCAACCCTGATACTGAGTGCCTATAATAATCCACTCATCCAGTCCATGACAATTCACCAGTCACAAAAACCACACAATCTAAATGTTTATCGAGGATAATGAGTTTCCTGTGTGACGTGCTGGTAAAAACAGGGCCTGCAACAATGCTGCATAATATTACCGTTGTTATAATAAATACATCTTGATTATATTGACCAGCAATGGGGCCAAGGGTAGAGCTGCTACTGATCTTATTCAATTACCTTTTCATCTTTGCCCCCGTGACCTCTGTGCTGTGCACTGAATTGTACCCAGTGATGCAATGCAGAGGACAGTGGTAAATAAATACGCGTTGACATTTTACTCAAACATGCAAGCCTCAGGCTTCTTTATCAGAAAGCCGACAGTTGCGCAACATTTTTCTAAAAACGAGTATCCTTCACATAGCTGCATAATCAAATTATCGATTTTGCTTACTTCAAGTTATACCAAAAAATCCAATCACGCAGCACACCATGTTCCAAAATTAAGTAATTTTTTTTTTATCGAATTATCAGTTTAAAATGGGCATACTGGATGGAAAGCGAAGATTCTACAATGCTTTTGTTAAGTTAAAAAGTTAAAATAGAAATGAGAAGGTAGAGCAGGTAGACTTTGGCTTCATAAGTTTAAAATATGTATTATTTATATTTATATTCATTTATATATTTTAGAATAAAACAAGCCATAGACAGAAAAAGCATGAGTAGGATTGCCTTTGATTAACGTTAAGATAATTAACATTCACAATGTGCTTAGCCCTCATGTTTTGTTGAGATTTTATTTACTTCATCAGTGTTTGGGGTCCCAGAGTCCCCAATGCTGTATGTGTAAAAATAATAATAATAATTTCTCTTTACCTAATTATAATCAAATAGACAGAAAATGATTTAAGCCTTAATCCTCCTTTTTGCCATGAAGTAGGTGAGCACATTTCAGCAAGGTGTTGACATCCGTAAATGACCATAGAATTTTATTACTATAAAATAATGAAATATTTCATGGTTTATATGTTATATGGGCTATACACAAACTGATCTCTATTTTATTTGTTTGGCGAAAAAAATCACAGAAAAGTAATGTATCCAGGATAGAAATGTATTGCTTTTTATGATCGGAGTCGGTTTGACCCCAGAGAGAACACACTGTTAAAAAAAGGCAATAAAACAAATCCAAATAGACAGCTGACCTGTCTAACCACTTCCAACATACAAACTCTGTACAGATTTGCATATAACATATATAACATATAACATATTACAGAATTTTGTAGAATTTTCAGTCGAGGATTTCTGAAATGTCATCTAGTCAAAATCATGTTGATAAGCAGTTCTCATAAAATTAGGAAAGGTCACCAAGCTGATAAGACATTTGTAAGTATGTTTTTGAGCTGTTAAAGAGGGTCTGGGGTCTCCAGAAGCCCGAAACAAAATATGAGGGTTAAAAATATCACCATATGTAATAATTACAAACAAATCAGTAGAATCTAATATTATCAGGTGTAATCAACACCAGAAATAATCAGAGGGCAAAGAGACACACAGAGTATATTCTGTAAGTAATAAAGCTTAAATCAATAATAAAATATTTAGTAAACATCCCATGTGTGATGTCTTGAGGCATAAGTAAGTTTATGAAATTATTATTATTTTTAAACATAAAAGACGTTTAATATAGTAGAATAATTGTATTGTGTGATGCAATGATATGCAATTTACATCATGGCGCAGTGATAGCATAGCATTGCAGTTAATATTTTATTCTGTTCTATACCATACCGTTTTATACTTCTATATTTTCTCAGTATTTAAAAAAAAATCCTTTCTTTTGACTGGTCTCTCAGACTGCTACATTACTAATTCTGTGTTTATTGATGTATCTGCTTTCTATCCTAAAAGGATTTTTTCCCCCCATCACATCACATGTTTGTCAGTACTTTGGTGATTGTATTGCCAATTGATTACATTAGACCTTCACAAAGGGCTGGAGGTACACCTAGTTTTAGTTTCTTTGACATTCACAATCTCCTCACACATCTCCTCAGCACTCCCTTCATTTCACATTTATTCAGAGCAAATTACAAGTGAGGCAAAATCCAATTGAAGCACAAAGCTGAGCAGTTAAAGGTTAAGAGCCTTCCTTAAGGGCTGTCTAGCAGTCTTGGGATTTGAACTCACAACCTTCCCATCACTAGCAAAGAACCTTCACAGCTAAGCTACCCCTTTTATTCTTCTCCATACATTATTACAGCAGATTCTTAGCAGTGTGTGCATATTAGTCCATGTGCTCTTAGCCACTGACTGAAAATTGTATGGAGACGGATAAACAATGATGATACCGTAGCTCATAAGCACTGAACAGATGAAATGGAGGGGAAGTGTGAGATGTGCTGGACGTTAATATGATGTAGGCAACCTAAGCGCATTATGAAAGATTCCGAGTGTTTTATGAAAAAACAAAATCTTGTTTTCGATCCTAACCTTACAGTAATCTCTACAGTAAACTCTCGCCAGTAAATTTTAGCGAGAGATAATATGCTGAAATAGTATTCCAGCCCTAAATAATTACACATCTAATGCAGAATTGTTAGGGTATCGTCTAGATATGTAGTTTATTTTTGCTTCCCTTTCTAAGCTAAGCATACAGCCTATGGATTAGTGATGCTGTAGACATTTAACACACACACACATGAAAATACATTATGTTGGCGCATACACTCTGAAAAGATGAAAGCTCTGGTAATCTGTTTACATAATGATGTGTGTGTGTGTGGTGTGAACAGAAACCTATTGGTCTGTGAGTATTAAACAGTCATTTCCAATATACAATGCCCATCAAATGTTTAGGGACACATTTTTTAAATTTTTTTTATAAAGTGCTTTTAATTATTGAAGATTTTGTGGAAAACAATATGACACGTGCAAATATTTGTGGCAAAAACTAAAAAATGTATCCTTTCAGACCTACAGTATGTGAAGGCCTTTCTGCTTTTGCATGCCTTATTTACTTCAATATCAAGGATTGTATATCCCTAAATTCAGCACAACCTCAGCTAATGAGATATGCCATTCAATGAACACCTGTTTACGTCTGAATAAGACACTCCAATTGGCTGTGTGGGAGCCAAAAGATTCAAACCTGCACCTAAATCATAGAGCAAGATAGAGCAAGCAATGCACCGGGCAGCAGGACAAACTATCCCTTTTATCTACATACTGACACGGTAGTTTGATAACTGAAGAAAATGGTTCTCTTATTGGCGTAATATCTCTAGTTTCACAGGAAACAAACTGCATCTCTCTCACGAAGAACTGAGAAGCAGCGATACTCTAAACATGGAATTTCATTCTAATAGGGTTAAAGTATATGTTTATCAAAAAACCTGCCTTAGCAGATATAACTGCTGCACACACTTTCTTCATACGAACAGTCAGTTTTTACAGATATGCTCATAGATGTATGCAGCACGTCCCAGAGGTTTGTGGAGATGGTTGGGCACCTGTCTCTCTCTCTCTCTCAAACATTTCGATACAACTCCTCCCAAAGCAGCTTGATTGACTTAACCCAGCGAGCCCAAAGATGTTAAAAAGCGTGAAAAAAAGGTCTTTGCTGATGTTAATGGGACGTCTAGATTTCAACCAGAGTGAAAGGTTTTAGTACGTCTTAAACTTAATATGGACCAAAAAAAGGACATATTTAGGGAACAAATCAAGGCAGACCAGGAACGAGCAAAAATAGACCAACAACATCTTTTTATGGGTCAATTTAAGTTAGACCAAACTAGCCCAGCTCTGCTTCCATCCAGCTCTTCGCACCGTCTCAGTCTCATTTTCAACCCCTATAATCCATTTATAATCATCTTTTTTTTTTTTGTGACTCCAGGGTAAGAAGCATAATTGAAATGCAGGAATTTATTTTGTTCAGAAGCTGAGTTTTCTGCTGTAAATGTCTATAAGGTTTGATCATTACATGAGATTTTTCTTGTGTCCCTGTACTTAAAGACACTGTGAAGGATCACAGTAATATTCTGTGTTGCTGTTATTTTGCACTTAGTATTAGGTTTGTTAATCCTGTTTAGTTCGGCTGTGGTTAAATGGTGTGTGTGATTTCTTGTGTATTTGTGTGTGCGTATCTTGGGAAGGTGTGATTGGTGGAATGGCCTCTTTTTGTCTATGCAGGGAAATAAATCAAACCAAATCTTATATACACCACCACCAATTAATCACCTTTTTGCATTTCTGTAATGAAAATTACGCATCTTCCTGAAAGTGCCTTTCATGTGACAGTGACCTAATGAGAGTATGAATGAAGGTGGATGACTCAACTTTTACAAAATGTGAGTCTACTTAGTCACGTGACAGGTCATCCTGAATATGAGGGTGCACCTGTGAGAGAGAAATGTGAAATGTGATCATAAGACAATAAGCAACAACTGATCCAGAATCAGCCTTCTTAGTCTGAGCTGCTATGTGAAAACACATTCTTTATCTATATTGTGCTATAAGCATGAGTTCTATTTGGTTAAAAGTGTAAGTGAACTCAGCAACATGGCATTTCAGCTGGAATGCTATAGCAGGCATTCTTTCCAGCTACACATAGAGAAAACCTGGGTGTTTTCTCTAGCCATCTAGTGATGTGACAGCCATGTAATCAAATCAGAACAGATTATGAAGCCAGCTAATGGAGGCAAGTAACACTGCGTGTCATTTTCATAGACAAGGGTTGCTAATTTCACTAACTTGGTCTATGGCACCATCTGTACAAATAAATCTAGACACAGTGACAGCTCGATGGCCGATTTAATAAAACCAGGCAGACTCATGCTCACCCAGAAATGCAGAGATGACCAATACTTTCGTTACTTGTATACAATTACGTGAAATGTAATGTGATGCTTGATTACAAAATTTTAATTACCACAACACACTTTAAATTTTGTAATCAGGCAGATTGAAGGAAACATTGTGGCTTTTATTTTGTCTTTGTGAAGATTCAAAATGTAATGCATTACTGGAGTACAGTGGGGTCCAAAAGTGTGAGAGCACATTGAAAATCCAGCACCATGTTTCACTGTTGTTTTGATGCACTGTGGTATCAATCTGTCTTCTGTTCGTCTCATTACATAAAC
>JAOUQW010000023.1:690402-701387 GCA_028565825.1 Olivaichthys viedmensis
CCCTTAACCCTCCCTGCTCCAGGGGCGCTGTATCATGGCTGACCCTGCGCTCTGACCCCAGCTTACCGATATGCTGGGATATGCGAATAATCAATTTCACTCTACTGTACATGTACATGTGACAATAAAGGAGCTTTCTATTCTATTCTATTCTATCTCGGTTCTGAAGATAACAGCAAAAAGTTGAACGTGTTCGCTTCCCCCCCCCCTTGCTTTCGCTTTCCCTTAGCCTCAATGATCTGTCTACTATAAAACAACACACTTCGTAGCATTTCAGGATGCTATTTCTTTTGTAAAAATCTGTTTAAAAAAAAAAAAATCCTACTAATCAAATGTGCAGCTGCAATACAGTGAACTGTCCTTCATCGTCATCCCTAGACTGGTTTCTGTCTCCCTCTACCGGTGGCTTTTAGAACTACATGAACTCGCCTTGGCAACCCGGCGTCGCGCTGATACGCCGGTTTGTGAGTAAACAGTCCAGAGCGGACGGATATGAATGAGTTCGTTTATTGCAGTAAAGTAAATACCTAATCAATAGTTTAGTTTTATAAAGTGCGACATGTCTCGAGCGCAGGCCGAAAGCGTGATTAAAAGCATGATAGTTGCAATAGCGCAGCAATGTGCGGGGAAAGGCCAGCCCGTGTCCGAAACGCTCGCGGCATTTACGGTGGGTGGATTTCATCCTTTCTGTTTCTCTATAATGCTTTACTGCCATTACTGCAATCATGCAGCGTCAATAAAGCAACGCAATTTCACAACTAAAGTCATTAATGTTTCTAATATCCTACGCACTCATGATGTATGGACCTGATGGCACACTTCCCCAATAATAATGCAGATCAAATATTTAAGAAAAGAAGTGACAAGCAATTAACCCTGTCATATTACAACAAAACAACAAAAACCTGTTGCAGGCTTGAAGGTTTTGTGCAAGAATGGCATCATTCACACTCCATCTTTTACGAAAGCATCTTAACAAACCCAGTCTGTACATGAAGGTCATGAAATATTGAGAAAGGTTGGGACAGGAACTTTACACCTTGTGCACCATGTTGTCCAAAATGCTTTGATGATGCCAGTTCCTCAAACGTGACGTCAGAAGAAACCCTTAACCATTATTTCTGCATGGGTGAAATGTCGGCGTGTTACAGGTGTTAAATGCAATTGATGGACAAATGGAAATCCTGCAATTTGTCCATACTTAAATAAATAATTAAACCATTAAAGTAGGGTGAAAATAGCCTATTATGTGGCGGCAGGACATATTAATTACAATAAAAGCAATTATTTCAACATTTTGTACTTTAGATTGCGCCATGGCATTGTGATGGTGATCAATGGGGACAATTTTACATAGTAAAGAAATGTAGATCTATGAATGAATGTAATTAAGTTGTATTTTGGTAAATGTTCTAACGAGCACTGGGTCCAGGGAATGACGTACGTGTACAGAAACAGTTTCCTACTGATTATTTCTGACAGCTTCCTCTCACACCAAGAACAGGGAATACATTATTCATTTTTCAAACGATAAACTCTTTTTTTTTTCTTTTTTTTTTATGAGTCTCTGATGGTTTTATAATTAGGACAATACCCAATAAATTTAATAAATCGATAAATGATTTTCCCTTCAATAAATGACAGTAGACGTTCTGTGCTGACTTCCACTCTCCACTTCGAGCTCTGTATTATTCTGTCTTTTGTTCCAGTTTTTGTTTGTTTTAATGGTTAAATAGTCTTGCACATTTACTGTAGAGGTTTGATTTAGGGACTGCTAGTATTTTAGTTCGATCTGCTTGCTGATTTATTAAATTTTTCCAAATGCTGTTATATTTGAAGGTGAGAATTTTGGAGGACTTTAAGTCTGTGTGGTCAGTAAGATGTTGGGCGAGTACTGAATGTTCATTTAATAATTTAATCTCGCTCTCTCAGGTGAAGGCTGTTGTTTTAGACCCAAGGAATCTCTTTAACGTTGACAGGACACTTACCAAGCAGGATGTTGAGAAACTGATCGAGGTATTTGCTCTATAGTCTAACATTCCAGTGACTCATTTCATGCTTATTTGTGTTATACCTGGACATTGGGTTATGCTCAGCTAATGAACAGCTCATGAACAGACTGTGATGAATGGACAGATGTATTCATTAATGATGTGTGTTCTTCTGCTGTCAGCTGTGTGTGGACAGGCTGTTGGATCAGAAGAGTCCTGCATTAGACACAATTAAGATGCAGGTTCACTTTGACATGAATTACACCTCTCGACGTAAGTGACATTTTTAATACTGCTATCAGTAGTGTAGCACCTGCACGTTTGGGTCCATGATGTGCACAAGCTACTAAAGCAGAGATTTACTAACAGGGTCTTTCACATGAGCAAAATAACACATATATGTTTTGCGTGTTTGTCTTAATGAATAAGCAATGTGTGACGTTTTTACCTAAAGGTGTAAAATACAGTGCGGAGCCAATGCTAATAGATGAATTGATCACCTGCAGTGTGATTTACTGCAGCCTTAAATGTCACTTCAGGAACAGAGATTGTGTGTGTAAACTAATACGACAGAAGGGTATATTAAGATATTAATTTAAGATATTTAATTTAAGTAAGCCTGTTTTTGTTGTTGAAAGACAAAATAAAACCATCATTTTATTACCATTTTCTTAAAATTATATCTCAATGTCTCAAAAAAATCAGAAAGGTTCTCGAAATTATGACTTAATATTACGGTTTCAGTTTCAGTTTTACTCTTTCGGGAGTCTTTCTAAAGATCCTAACTCTTCACGGCTATCGAGAAAGTATTAGCACACGCAAAAACCTCATTTAAATATTGTTTCCTCCCCTACTTTGCGCGTGAGTTTATTTACGGAATTATTCTTTGTATATCACCTGCAACACGCCCACTAACTGCACACGCAATTTATCACAATGCGCACGCAAATTAGTACTTGTTATTTGGGATCTTGGTAAATCAGGGCCTCTGTGTGTAAAATCAGGTGTGGGGTAAAATCAGGTGTCGTTATTTGGGATCTTGGTAAATCAGGGCCTCAAATAGTGTATGTCAAGATAGGTAAAAAAAAATCTAAGTGATATCAGTTCAAAAGTTTGCATCTCCCTTTATGAATGTGATATAAATATTTTCTAATAAACTTGTATGCTCACTCTTTACTCTAACAAAACTGCTGTACCTGATCCACTCACACCTGCACCACACACACTACCATGTCAGTGTCACTGCTGTACTGAGAATGAACCACCACCCGAATGATATCTGCTCAGTGGTGGTGCTATGGGGTTGAGGGGGCCAATACATTGCACAGAGCAACAGATGGGCTACAGTCAGTAATTGTATTCCTACAAAGTGACCTATTTGGTGGGTGGACCTGATAAAGTGGCCACTGAATGTATAGGACAGTCCTGTTCTCTGTGCCTGCTGGAGAAAAGCTTAAAATGACAATAATACGGGGTTATTATTACAGCTGTGTAGTCTAAAAGCTGTTTACCTTTTGGGCAGGTGAGTTCGTGGAGGAGCACCAGAAGGTGGTGCAGATGCGTCTGCTCCCCGTGTCCCGGGAGATCACAGACAGCAGGGCCAAGAGCCGAGACGAGCTGGACGCTCTTTACCGCAAGATTGTCATCTACGTGCTCTTGCGCTCCGGCCTCGGCACGGCCACCGACGTCACGAGCGTACAAGAGGCCACAGGTGAGGACACATGAAATGCCAGCTTACCTGCACCTCCCGCAGTGTTAGCGTCTGTGTGTTTCCACTGTCCTCTATACCTTCATTACTTCATTACATGTGCCTTATATACATCTTTATCCTGATGTGCCTGTTCCTTTAAACAGACACAGTTACATTCAGGTCAATTCACCTTACACACTTTAAGTGTTAATGGATTAGAATGAATACATTATCAAGAGGTGTGGTTCGCTAATATCCAATCAAATCAGCTCCACTCATTTTTAGATTTAGATTTTGGCAGTTTACATTTCATTTATTGATATCCAGTAATTCCTCATCTCTATAATGGCAATGAATTTAGCCAGTCTATTATTTAATTCGTTTTGTTAGCGCTCTTTTGATTCCTTTACTTAAATAACGCTCAGTGCTTAATGAACTTTCTAATTCACGTCTAGTAGCTACAACTGAGTTGTTTGTTCTTATTTGTTACGGATAAAATAATTCAGTCAGTTGTATTTGCTTAGTATTTTGGTGAAATCGCTTATTTGTGTTGAAGTGGGGTGACATAAATAGTGAACATCCACAAAACCGGGTGGTAAGAAATGAGACTTTTAAGCCTTCGTTTGAAGTCACTAAGAGGGGCCACAATTCTGGATCAAAGTGGGGGTGAGCCTGAAGACGCATGTTTCAGGGCCCCAGTCTCGCTCTGGACCACCTGAATCATCACCTGAACCTCTGTGTTTGTATCTGTGTGTATTGTCTAGCTGCCCTGCAGAGTGTGTTCCCTCAGTCGGAGCTGGCCGCCTTCATGTCTCTGCTCAGACGCGACAAAGAACAGCAGCTGAATGAGCTCACCATGATCGTCACGGGGATTCGCCTCTTCAACAAGGACGCTGGGAAAGGAGGAGAGGGCATTGAGGACCGTGAGTGATTCTCTGCTCTGATTCTGATTAGCATTAGGGTTAATGAGAAATAGCACATGGACGATCATTTATGGGGTTGAAGGCTTGGTTATGTAAATTATACGTTTCAGAGCGTCTGTATTGTATAATTATGTGTAAAAGGTGGAGTGATCACGAGCAAACACTCATACAGATTGTTTCTTAATCATTTTTTTATACATAATCAACTGCAATATTGGTGAACTTGGCTAAAATTAGCTAATGTTAGATATTGGCTTTTATCAACACTGATTCATTAAATCATTTGCTCCACATTTATATGGTTTAATCTATTTGGTTACATACTATGGTGGCATATATATATATATATATATTTATCTATCTATCTATCTATCTATCTATCTATCTATTTATTTATTTATAGTCTAATTTTGTATAGTATATATTTAGCATTTAAAATCATTATCACTCAATTAATGTTACCAAGAACAGTCTTATTTTGATTCAAAGATTTACACATTTGACGGAATACAGGCTTAAATGTACAATGTAAAAGAAAGCCTGTTTTCTTGTAACTCAAAATGATAAAGTGCAGTAAAACTGTTTTGCTCCTAAATTGGCCTAAACTGGAACAGTGGTTTCAATATTACACAAAATAATTGTGATGATCATTTTAGCCGCTATCTTGCAGCCCTACTGTACAGCTAACGTTTGCTCAGGTGATACACTGGGTTTATCATAATCATAATCAAACCCTGTCGATACACGGTCCTGGCCATCGTGGCTCTCTTCTGTAGTGCCCGCCGTCCTGAACGAGGCCCTGCCTGCCATCAGCAGAGACGTAGAGAGTGAACTGGGAGGGACGCAGCGTTTAGCCTGGCCATACACCACTCTGCTGGAGAGACACTCTGGACCCGACACTAACACTGATCTGCTCACACAGGCTCTGTACAACTTACGCCAGCACGAAGCCTTCCTCAAAATCATACTGGTGAGTTACAGAGACGAAGGTCAAAATAACCAGCGAAGAACACAGCAATAATGAGGAAATCTCTTTTAGATCCAGAACTACTTACTAATGCATAGTAGCACTACGCTACTTCTTGTCTCAATGATGTAATCGTATCTGCCCAAACCATAGAAGAGAAACAGGGGTTCCTAGCCTAAATCCATTGCATTTGGGGATTTCAGCACTTGTGAGATGAGATTTTTTTCGCTAAGCGATACATGGTTCATATGTCTCCACCAGGCTGATGTGATCATGTGTGCAAAGCAAGTGGAGGCTTTACAAACTGACTTCACAGCGAGGATGAGGACGTTGAAGGCCACAGTTCATGCCCAAACCGCTGTACCCACCTCCCAAGTGTTTGTGAGTTTCCCTCTCTTTTTCAAATCAAAACTATATGTTCTGTTGTGAAGAAATAAATATGATAAAACTCACGGATCAGACTGAGCTGAGAACTGTCCTAATGGGCGTGGCCTAATATTCTAATGTATACGCTTGATTGACAGCCCTCTGTCTGAGATTCTCAGCCAGCTATACTGTTAAACCAAAGATGTATGAACCTGCCCAGTTTTAGAATTATCATCACTAGGTTAGCTTTCACTCGCTAGGTTAGCTTTCAGTCCCTAGGTTAGCTTTCACACGCTAGGTTAGCTTTCATTCGCTAAGTTTTCACTCGCTAGGTTAGTTTTCACTCGCTAGGCTAGTTTTCACTCGCTAGGTTAGTTTTCACTCACTAGGTTAGTTTTCACTCGCTAGGCTAGTTTTCACTCACTAGGTTAGTTTTCACTCGCTAGGCTAGTTTTCACTCGCTAGGTTAGTTTTCACTCACTAGGCTAGTTTTCACTCGCTAGGTTAGTTTTCACTCACTAGGCTAGTTTTCACTCGCTAGGCTAGTTTTCACTCGCTAGGTTAGTTTTCACTCGCTAGGCTAGTTTTCACACGCTAGGCTAGTTTTCACTCGCTAGGTTAACTTTCACTCACTAGGTTAGTTTTCACTCGCTAGGTTAGCTTTCACACGCTAGGCTAGTTTTCACTCGCTAGGTTAACTTTCACTCACTAGGTTAGTTTTCACTCGCTAGGTTAGTTTTCACTCGCTAGGTTAGCTTTCACACGCTAGTCTAGTTTTCACTCACTAGGTTAGTTTTCACTCACTAGGTTAGTTTTCACTTCACTCACTAGGTTAGTTTTCACTCACTAGTCTAGTTTTCACACACTAGGTTTGATTGTGATTCTTACGCAAGCTTTATCCAAGATTAGCCCCGCCCACTTTACATGAAACTCTAGCACATGCAGAAATTGGAAAGTCACCAATTATTCAGACTTTGTACTGCATATTGGGGTCTACAAGACCACCATCTTTCTCTTTTCTCTGTCATTATATCAATGGCAGGTAATTAAGGCAATATTTAAAAAATGGGGGTGAAGCTGTAACGCAACAAATAAAAATGTATACTGTTCCGCACTGTTTATGTTTTTAAGTACTGCTTATCGTGTATGGTTTCATTTGAAATCTGTCTATGGGAAGGCAAAATGAATCAATTGGTCCCTGTCATCCAGCCTTATTTCACAGCGCTGGCCAAGCTGTGGGCGGGGCTGCAGGACGAGATGCTCCTGCTGAACATGCTCAGTAGCATAGCGTCGAGCCTGAGGCCGTTCCTGTCGGCTCAGTCCCAGCTGCCGGAGAGCGTTCAGCTGGATCAGCTGCTTGAGGGCGAAACCGTTAAAACAGACGCGGAGAGAGCTGCCGAGAGCTCAGGTACGCCCAGCGCAGCGCATCCCATTGACATCCAGTCCTACCTGGACATGACAGGGGCATTACATCCTACGACAAACTGATCCGTATCCTAACACGCTTGCAAATGTGAACCAATCACAGTAGTATGTACAGGACATGTTTGTAATATCATTTGTAATATCGCGTGTCTGTATATCGAGTGTCACTCATTCTTAGACACAGTAAGTAGAAAAGACAAAACAAAGTAAGGGTGCATTGCAAATCCATGCATTTACATGTGCGCATATTACCGGTTAGCTAGAATGTGGTGGCTGTGGTTAAAGTTCCATCTCCAAAGCAGTCTTTCTATCTCTAATTTGCTATTTTCATGTTAGAAGCGCAAATAATCTGAAACTATCAAAGAATAAGTAGATAAAGAAATAGAAGTGGGGTGACTGATGTCACTGGATGATTGCAGGAAAGCTCATGCTGCTTAGCACAATCACACGTATACACTTGTGCATCATGTGTAGCAACCACTTTATTGTTGTACATGTTTGTTGTTGTTGTCTGTCAGAGGAGCGGGTTGATCCAGCGGAGATGAAATTCTTCGAGTGGTTTCTGCCTGAGACCACGGCTAACTTTGACCAGCTCCCACTGCAGTACCGGGGTGTGTGCGGATACACCCTCATAGAGAAGAACGGCCTTCTACTGCCAGGTATAAGCAGAAGTTTTTCATACAGCTCACATTAGTGATGCTATTAAACCTAGTTTCAACACTTAATCAATAAAGGACATGTTTAAGACAGTACATTTACAGTATAGTTCAGATGTCCATATTTCTGAAGACCATCTGCTCTTTCTCCCCAAAGGCAATCCGAACATCGGCGTCCTGAAACACAGGGAGAAATACTACAGCTTCAGCTCCAAGCAGGCTGCGTATCAGTTCGCCTCAAAGGCAGATGAGTATATCGAGCTTGTAGCGGAAAGAGCGAAGAGAGCTCCGGAGCTGATCCAGCTGCTTGAGCTTCATCAGCAGTTTGCCAGCGTCACTCCCTACTCCCAGGTACCATTGCTGTGTGACTCAACTATTACTGCCTGGGCCATTCAACTAATTTTTTAAACCCTGTGCATATGCAGCTCTTGAAAATGCAAACCTTTAGTTCAGGCCCATGAGGACCTTCTCCACCAAAGGGCCTTAAGTAGTCAGGTCTTCTCTTCCCCCCCACAGTGACACCCCTGAACACTGGACATTATCCAGTAGCATTGGGTTTCAAGGTTTCCACTTTTAATTTATGACCTGCATGGCACTAATTTAATAAAAAAATAAAAAATAAAAAAATCGATTATTGATATATATTGATTCAAATTCAGTAAAGATATACTTCGAAGTGGTTTGAATTCCCTGGAAAAGTAAATAGCACCTGGACTGTTCAAAGAATATAATTAGAGACGACTTTTATTTAGAATCATGGTCCATAAGAGTTTATCGATTACGATACAGTATCAAAGAAACTAAAAAACAAACTTTTAAAACGGTGTACAGAATTTAAAACTATATTGTCGATACTTCCCTTTGTGCCTTTCGAGCGTCCCTCATATGTCGCCTTTAGGGGAAACTGGGCATCTGGGCACACCCATGCTCAAAGCACTAAGGGATTTTAGAGCATACCGTCATGCTTTTCATGTTTGCACTGTAAGTGCTAAGCTTCAGACTGAAAAAAATGCTCAAAAAGCACAAATATAAAAGCATCCCCTTAATATTATACTGGAAAGCTACTGCAGAGAACCACCTTCAGTGCTAAAAAGCAACTAACGATGTTCTCTCAAACATTCTGACACAAATTAAAGCATAAGCACTTTTCAAACATTGAGGTGTAATATACTCGTATATACTCGTCTGAACTCTTTTTGATATCCCAGTGTGCACTGCATTACAACAATCAAGAATCATCTGCGGTATCCAAAGGTGACGAATGTGTCTTTGCAGATGCAGTCAGGAGAGAGACTTTTGGTGAAACCCATCAGAAAAAGTGACAGCAGCACACAGACGGACACACACCTGCTGGAGAGCAACATCGTAAAATCTTATGAGTGGAACGAATGGGAGCTCAGGCGGAAAGCAATCAAACTGGTGAGCAGCTCGGTCTAAAATGCACTGGTGTGATTGGAATGTACAGCAGCATTTTAATTTATAAGCAGTATTTATATTTTTTAGATATTTCTCTGTTTTAAATGATAATTCATTACAGTTGTCGTAGAGGGTCACAAGCACTGAATAGTTGAGAGTTTTCCCTGCTATAGCACCTGGTCTGAGTCAGACTGATGGGGCAGGGAACACATCTGCAAGAAAAGTTTAATTCGTTATTTTGTCACTCACACTCCCAGGCGAACCTGCGCAGTAAAGTAACCCGCTCGATGCAGACCGACCTGAGCCACATGAGGAGACACAACAGCACCCAGACATTCGTCCCCAGAGACGCTGCCTGTCAGACGAAGAGGGACGGCGAGAGTAACGTACCTAAACCCCAAATTTACCTGGCTGGGCTGAGAGGAAAGAGAACTCCCATGACCAAAATCGATTTAACTAGAGCTCTGGACGAATAGCCAATGTTTTTTCAGAACATTTCTCTTACTTTTAGACAGACCTGGCCTTGAGCTAAATTATGTGTGGTGTGTTTATTGTACATTAAAAATCATTTTATTCCAAGACAAGGCTTAGTCCATGTTTGATAAACTTGCATTTCTTAATGTTTTTTAATGAATGAGGTTGAAATCTGTAGACGGTAGAAAATAGAAGCAGAAATGACCCTACGACCCTAATTAGCAAAAGACTTTCACAGCTGCTTACATATAAACCTGTTCTCACACAAACACAGCCGCTGAATATAGTTTCAAGCTGCTCTCTTTTTGTTTTGTGATGCATAAGAAAATTTGCAAGGTTCTCCTGTCCCATTAACACCTTTGCTATGTCATTACATTACATCACTAGTAGTCATTAAGGTTGAACGTCTGGTAGATAAACTAATTCTACAGATGAGATCAAGGAACACGGAAACCCAAAAGTCTTTTTATTTAGATCTAAAACTAATCTTAACTTGTAAAAGGTCAACAACTCAAATCAAGGTTCTGACATGTAAATTATATACAAAGGATGCATTTAATTCAGTGAGAAACTGTCCCCCTCTTTGCATTGCTATCACTCTAGCTCTCTATGTCTTTATCTCATGCAGCTATACCCCCTGTCTCTCTGACACATTATGACACACACTGAAGATGGAAGCTCATTTCAGAGCAAATGACCACTGAAAAATCCAGTGACTATTCCCTGTGGTCACAGTTTCTGTAAGGTGTGTATTAATGGCTGCTGGGATCAGGATGATGAGAAGGGGGTCTACAACCGTCCACAGTGCAGAGAGAACCTCACGTCAAGGGCACTAGGACCTGGAGAAGGCTGCTGCTCTAACCCAGCGTTGCCATGGCTGCTGCTCGTGCTGCAAAGCGAGAGTAGACCGTCACGTCGGTCAGCTGAAGTTGTGACAGGATTTTGGCTAAAAGCTTACTAATATAAACATTAAGCCTTATTCAAAATATATCATATACAGAGTGAAATAGTAAGTAGTTACAGAGTGAAGATACCCAGCTACAATATGAATTTGTGGCAAATTATGGTCAATATAGC
>JAOUQW010000023.1:722057-734926 GCA_028565825.1 Olivaichthys viedmensis
GGGGGGGGCTTAACATTTCCCCAAACAGCGTCAGTGAATTTCTGCGTGTCGCCCCTTCTGACGGTTCAGCGGCCCTTGTCCAATCAGCGACGGGGAAAGGTTTCGGAAACGCGGTCGCTTTAGCCAATCGCGACGGAGGACGCGAGCGCGTGGGCGGGGAAAGAACAGGGGGGCGTGGCTGTAAAAAAAAAAAAAACACACACCTAGGGTGTCGCCGGCCGCGGTGGCTCATTCGAAGGCGACGGCGGTGGCGGTCTGCGTCGAGGCTTAGGGACGAATAATCTATACACCCCCCCAACCGACACCCCGCAGAAAAACGGAGAAATATCGCGACCGGCCGAGCAATTCAACACCGAGGCGACGCGTGCGGGAGGCATGACGACGCGGTTATGGTAATGCGAGTAGCTCGGCCGCTAACGTTAGTTCTGAAGAAAGAGTGAAGGCGCCATTTTGTCCCGAGCTGTGTGGCAGGAAAAGAAGGGAAGAGTGGAGGGAGAAAAAAAACAAACAACAACGGGGACGTTTTATTTTTGGTTTGTTTTTATTTCAACAGAGAGAAAAATTAATAATAATTAATAATTAAAAAAAAAAAAACCCGTATCGACAACAAAACGTTGTAGGAAGATAAAACCCGTTTGTCTCGAGCGCGCGCGCCTCCGCTTGCTAGCTAAGCTAACCAGGCTAACGTTAGCTTAGCTCCTAGCTAGCCTGCTAGCATCAAGCGCCGCCGCCGCTGCTGCTGCTGTTTCTTCTGCTTCTTGGGCCACACAGCAGTCCGGCGGATTGTTGTCGTGGGTTTATTTTTGGATCGTCAGCTCCTGTAGTGCGCTTTTAATAATAAATAAATAGATAAAGGAACTGAAATGGCGAAGAAGACGTACGATCTGCTGTTTAAGCTGCTCCTGATCGGAGACTCCGGTGTGGGGAAGACCTGCGTGTTGTTCCGCTTCTCAGACGACGCCTTCAACACCACCTTCATCTCCACCATAGGTGAGCAATCGTTTAAAAATAAAAAACTAATGTCTTGCTTTTCTTCACACGCCACCCACCCGTCATTTTATTTATTTATTTATCTCAATTTTTTTTTTTTTATCCGTGGCCGCATCCCAAATAGATCTGTATTGGACGTGAATTGCACTAGGTAGGGTGCAAGGGCTATGATCGTATATACCCTATGTAGTGCGCATATGTAGGGAGCCGTTTAGGGATTGGAGTGCTGTTGTGTTCATCTCCTTTTTCTTTCTTTCTTTTTTTCTCTCTCTCTCTCTCTTTCCATATTTTCTGTGCAATTGGTGTCTGGAAATTATTATTATTTATTTTTTTATGGAATTTTAAAAAAGGGTATTAATTTCCAAACCTGGAAAACTCGAGACAAGTTCTGAATCCTTTTTTATTTTATTATATTATAGAAATTGCCTTTGTTTTCTATACTGTAATTTATTAGTGTTTTAGTATAATAATAATTGTGTTTTCGCCCAGTGTAATTATGAGGGCTGCACATGTGTATCCTGTGTTAGTCGTTATCACAATATTGACCTTTGCGATAGTGATAGCGCAGGATTTTATTTACTGTGTTCTGGGAGTGTTCTGACCTTTTCAGAGGTTCTAGATAACTTTACTGTGAGTGTTTTTTGACAAATCTTTGTGGCATTTTTTTGGGGGGGGGGGAAGACAAGAAAAAGAAAACCCGCCTGATTTTTGTTTTGAGTAATGCGGGACAATCTTGTGACCGTGACACATCGTGGGTTCACCAGTCTGGTTTCGTATATATCGCAAGGCATATTGCCATTGCACGATGAATACAATTCGTCCAATCCACTGGCGTGAATGTATGCTGACCGACACGGCACGGATCATGGCGCGTAAACCTCGGGACACGAATGATCTTAAAATCGTGCCGCCATCGCTCGTGACTTGGCCACAGAAGCTTGGAGAAGAGGCGGTTCGCTTACTGCATGGATGTCAGTATCGGCCCAAGTACCAAGCTTTTGAAAATTGAATATAAAAAATTAAAAAGAGCGGCTTCCAAAGCATCGCGCGAATGTAAAGCATTCGATCCATCGTCGGGAGAATCGAATCCGCCGCCCTGTGACGTTGCATGAGCAGCAGTTTGAAAACATGAAGCGACTAGCTTCACATATCTCAGAGGAAGCACATGTTGGCCCTCATCCTCGCGTACTAAACACACCCGCTTCAGCTCGTCAGGTCCTTTTACAAGTGTTTCAGGAGGCAAAAATGGTGTGTTTGGAATATAGCCGTCTCTCAGATCGCACACGTGCACTGTTCTAGACGGTTCTCTGTGTGTAGTGTCTCGACGCTGAGAAACACGAGCAAATCCAGCGCAGTAAAAAGACCCGGCTGAGCTCCCGACTGGCGCAGCAGTAAAAGCGTTGGGCCTATCGTTCCGACATCACGAGTTCGAATCCAGACGATGGACGATGTCCAAGAGACATTGGTCCTGCTCTCTGGGTGACGCCCTCACCTGTGATGGAGTAGAACTAGCTAGTGGGTAGGAATTTGCAATGTATTTGCCATTTGTGAGTGTGTATGGTGTCGCAGGTTGTGTGATGTGGTACGTGTTACCAAACAGCACTAATGGCCCCACCCTAAGGCACTATTAGGTTCTATTGGTGCCAATCTTGAGCAGAAAGCGGAACCTTTGGTGTTAAACTGGTGGCCGATGGAAAAGATGGAAAAACACTTTTCCAGCTTTTCTGGTGCCAAAAAGTTCTGGTACTTTGTGCATTGGAGGAAAAAAAGGCCGATAGTTAAAACAGTGCTGTGATTTTTTAAAAAGGCCTCCAAGCATGTCAACACAACCTTTTCTGACAAATTGCTTGCACAATTGACATTTCTGGGTTGCCAGATGTTTGCGCTTGGTGGCGTTCTGTTAAATGGACAATAAATCCACAAACTCTTGATTTTTGATCAGTGAGGCAGCATGATCCTCTCCTGCTGTGCACGCTTCAAATACATTCCTCAAAACTGTCTAGCCCGTTAGGTTTTTGTGTGTGTGTCCCAACAAACTCCTAGAGAACCCCATTACCGTGATGAACACCGATCTCATTGCAGCGACCCGCTGCTTTTAATTACACGGCGGAAGGGGAAGCACTTTTCCGGTTCTCCCGAGAGCCGGTGAACGTCATTATGCTCGCTTCAGCTTCCCGACTTTTGGGCATCAGAGTTTGTTTGCATGGATTTATAGTTGGCTCTCGTGTCATCGTGATTTAAAAAAAGAAAGGGCAGGCCTCGTTCCCACGGGAGCGTAAATACTGTGATGGTGTGTATTTGTGTGTGTGTTTGTAATAGAACCACCTACGTTGCGTACTGTGCGATTAAAAATGTAAAGAAAAACGAAAACAATCACAAGCTTCATGTCGCTCCTGTCATTCAAGGTCGAAGCGTAGATTCCCGACCCTTTGACGAGCCAATCCAGACAACCAAAAAAAACACAGATTACGTGCCGATAATCGTGTTTACACACGCAATATTCGGCTTTTGTGTTTTATATGGGCACTTCGAAATATTGTTACAGTGGTCCTTTCAGGAAGAGCCTACTGAGGTAGACGCCATCTTTGGGACGCGTTTGCACTTTTCAGATAAAGGCAGCACAAGAACGGCCGTCTTCTAAGAGTCCTTACTTCGGACCTTTGAAGTATTTTAAGGCAATCGCGTAATTCTCTTCAGCGATATTGAAATCGCAGACACTTTTAAGGTTCCTTATTTTGGACGAATCTTTTTCGGAGAACGCTACGCAGTTCCATAACTCTGTGTGCTGATCGTGTTGCTCCGTGTAAGGACTACTTTTACACGGGCTGGGTGTTTTTAATATAGGTGCCTGCTTAATCCTTAATCTTGGACTGGAGCAATGCTGGTGCTTCCATCATCAGTCTGAATTAGCCGACACTCGCGTGGCAGGTATTACGGCTGTGTCCCAAACGTGAGCGCTTTTCCAATGTTCTGGCGTTTTAATGCGAGGTGACTGTGTGTGGTACTAGCAGTAGAGTTATGTGACGGCCCTGTTGATGTATTTAGCTCCGTTTTGTCAGCGTTTACACAAACCCATAGCTAGCTAGCCCGTAGTGCAGCTTTGGCCGAGAATAAGTGGCTTCAGCACGCCAGTCTGTAATACATGCAGTCTCTGTAGACCGTAAGTTCCCGCCACAATGCTACAAGAACCAATTGGAGTGCAGTTCCCACCCGAAATGCTACTGCAGTTGAGTGATCATTGCGTGTCGTCTTCCAGGCATTTCTCCTGTCGACAAGACGTCGCCCGCTTTCTCTTTCTGTATCGGTTTCTGCTCACACACAAGCCTCCTGGTGATTTTTTCTGGGAATTGTAAGCGGTCCTGTCCCGGTAGATTGCTGCGTCAGTCGTCCTGTGGTTTAGACCCTGGCTTGAACTTCTTCTTCATTTAATAACTGGTTTTAATTTTCTTGTTAAGAGGCTACAGTAACTGAGTGTGTTGTGAGGCGACATTACACGGAGAGGGAAGAAAGTCAAACCTGAGCCGATTATATGAATCCAGCGTTTTTAAGGCAAATTGGCCCGATGCGGATAGTTAGTAGTGGATGGGTGCGTGCTTAATGAATAGGGTTGTTTAGGGATTGGCTGAGCGGTGAGACGTGGGTTTTTTTGGGGGGGTTTTGCAACGAGATCCTCGTTGTTATCGAGAAATGATGTCGGGTTTTTGTCTTGGATTTTACCGTTATTGCTCTTTTTGTTCCCTTTTTCTTTTCCCTCCGTCTCTGCTGGAGTGGCTGATGCAGCTGTGATGGCTCAGCATCCTAAAATACCCACCGGAAACTCCCCCCATCCCTGAGCACAGAGACGGCTCGGCTTACACACACACACACTGAGGCGTCTACTTTTAAAAGAACTCTTGCACGCACATTTAAACGGCTCACACATTTTGTATTCAAACCAAAAACTTTCATCTTTCTTTCTGTTCTCTGTTTAATCCTGCGCACACACACACACGCATACACACGCCATGTTTTTATGATGACAGTGGTGCAGTAATGTTTCACGGCCTGTTATTGTGGTACCAGAAACACTTTCTGATTAGGGGTTAAAGGGAGCAGATGTTTTAGTGATGAGGTTATAGGGAGAAAAGTGTGTGTGTGTGCGCGAGCGTGTGCGAGTGCGTGTTGCTCTCTGCTCTACTGGCCTTTTTGGAGCAGCTCCGGTTTCATTGTCGCCACATTCTGTTGCTCTGGATCTGGATGGAGACACACACACATGCAGCTATAGGACAAAAATCAATGTGCGTCATAGATCACAGGGTTTAAACACATTCATGACTTCCAAGTTCAGCTTCGCTTTCTGAATGTAGAAAGGCTGGCAGTGAGTTCTGGCTACCCTTTTACCCATCAGCCCCTGCAGCAGTTCTGCTGTGCCCCACTCTATGGGGTCAGTGTTTAAGCACTGATCTCGATCATAGATGTCAAAAACGTACGGTTTGGGTTTATTGAGATTATAATGGTTAAGGTTTGGGTTTATTGAGATTATAATGGTGAAGGTTTGGGTTTATTGAGTTTATAATGGTTAAGGTTTGGGTTTATTGAGATAGAAGGAAAAGCGCATTACTCCAGTACTAATTGTCAAAATAGTACATTAAACGAGGAGCTTCAATCTCACTTGCAGTTACCCGTCTTCATTAATGGAGTCCTTTACGCCAGAATGCTATACGGTATGAAAGCTAGTGTGATATTAAACGGGAACGTAATGTCTTGCTTTCATATCCACCCTGCCAGCATTGAGAGATTATTTTCACTCGTTCGTACTTCCATCACATTCATTAAGACGTTAAAGGCAATAGCGGCCTGAGACGCTTGACTCCCAAACACATTCTGCTCACTTCGTAGACTGACGGTACTTGAAGGCCCCCTTTGCAGCAAAGGCTTATGGGAAGCAATTCCATTCTTGTGTGTCTTTCTGTGTGTGTGTCTCTGTGTGTGTCTCTGTGTGTGTCTCTGTGTGTGTCTCTGTGTGTGTCTCTGTGTGTGTCTCTGTGTGTGCGTGCGAGAGTGATTAAGGCAGTACTGCAGCATTTTCCTGGGTTTTGCTTTTCTCGCTGTATATTTCTCTCTTTCCCTTTATCAAGGTTTTCCCTTAATCCTTCCTCTTCCTATCAGGTTTTTACTGTCGTCCACAGACTTCTGGAATATCCATTTTTCCGTTGTGTGTGTGACAGGAAATGAGCAGAATTAGAGATTTGTAATTAAGGCGTCTGTAGAGTTTCTTTTTACAGAGAGACTGTGTCTCTTACATTCTGTCAAAGGGGTGTGTGTGTGTGAGACAGTATCCTCGGGTTATAAAAAAACATGAAGAAGCATGCAATCAATTTTACATAAAAAACAGAGACCCTAAATGGCACTAAAAAGTTTGAAGTATTATTCAAGCTTTTTTTTCTTCTTCTTCTTTCTTCACTTTTAATTTAATGAAAATATGTATTTTAGTATCCGTATAATTCCGATTTGTTTTGCAGAGCCGTACGATTTATTTATTTAATTTATTTATTGTCATTTGATTCGGACAGGAAACGGGACGGTGTCTGTGCGCCGCTTCCATCGTCTTGTGCATGAAGCAGCCGTGAAGCGGTCAGAACGCTGCGCACGGCCGTATGCGCAGACGTTTTACAACAATAACGCTTTAGGGCAAATACACAGCACTATCTGCAAATCTCTACCACTGTCGCATTTTTATTATTCTCCCACTCTCTCTCTCTCTCTCTCCCTCTCCTCCTCTCTCCTCCCTCCTCCACTCTCCTCCTCTCTCTCCCTCTCTCCTCCTCTCTCTCTCTCCTCCTCTCTCTCCCTCTCTCGTGTGTTTTATATGTAATGACCCCTGAGTGGAGATTTCAGTGTGTAGGGAAACACAGGAAACATCCAGCACCACTCGAGTGAACTTGGCCTTAAGCACCTTGCAACTGTGTGTGTGTGCAATTTGTATTGCGTAAGCGTGACTCATTCTTTGGCTGAATGGTTTGTGTATCATTTAATAAAGCCAGTCCCACCCAAACTTCAGATGTGTGTGCGTGTGTGAGAGAGTGAGTTTTGATGGTCCTGGGATTAGGAGTGATTAAGAGTACATGGCTGTGGTATAGGATCTTCTCTCCAGGCTTAGTTCTGTGTCCGTTTCTGAAATGCTCAAGCAGGAGAACTTGCACGTTGTGCAGAATGGGCCGTGGTTCTAGATTCTACATTTCACCTGTAGGAGAATAAAAGAAGTTCTGAATCCTGTGTTCTCTCTCTTTCACGTGGTGACCTGCGAGAGCATCGGTGTGTATTAAACTGGTCTTTTAAGCGGTAGCAGCTTTACAGCAGTGTGAGAACACGGTGTCTATGTGAATGAATGTGTTTATAACAGCACTGCTTTGGGCTTTTGTTCTGCTGTAGATACGCATGCACACTATGAGTTTAAGATGCTACGTGATACTTTTCTTTCTGTTACTTGTTTTTCACTTTCTTTCTTCTTTTTTTCTTTCTTTCCTTTCCCTTCTTCCCTGTCTGTCTGTCTATCCTGTCTGTTGGTCTGTCTGTCTATCCTGTCTGTCTCTGTTTATCCTGTCTGTCGGTCGGTCTGTTTATCCTGTCGGTCGGTCTGTTTATCCTGTCGGTCGGGTCTGTTTATCCGGTCGGTCGGTCGGTCGAGTCTGTTTATCCTGTCGGTCGGTCGGGTCTGTTTATCCTGTCTGTCGGTCGGTCGGGTCTGTTTATCCTGTCTGTCGGTCGGTCGGGTCTGTTTATCCTGTCTGTCGGTCGGTCTGTCCTGTCTGTTGGCCGGTCTGTTTATCCTGTCTGTTGGCCGGTCTGTTTATCCCGTCTGTGTGTTTATCCTTTCTGTCTGTGTGTTTATCCTGTAATTTTGCCTGAATAAAGAGCAGCACATGCACATCACACAGGAATGAAGAATAAAAAACACCCAATAAATACAAAATAAACTAGTCCACATGCTCTTGCACTGTATGATGTAATGTGTGATGTAATGATTAATGTATTCAATACTAAATGTGCATCTGTTGCTTATTTTTCCCAAAGAAACACAGGATGTAGGATTTAGTCTCCATAACGTTTTTCATGCTTCAGTTTTTGCCTCTGCTCTGTAGTGCTAACATTGAGGGACTCGTGAAAAGCCCCGGTGATCGTTCATGGTGAATCTGAGGGGCAGATTGTGGAGGAGGTGGTGACTGACTGGATTTTTTTTACACCACATGAATCAGAGAATGACTGCGTTTGGGATTTCATGTGTTCATCATTTGGTGTTGATCCATCATTTGCAATAAGAGTTGCTTTTTCTTTTTCTTCTTCTCCTTCTGTGCTTCCTCTTGTTTACTGTTGTGTCCATCATGGTGTCCACTTGGTCTCTCTCCAAGTCTCTTTCTCCATCCCTCAATCTGTCCATCTCTCTCCCTCTCTCTCTCTCTCTCTCTGACTGTCGTTTCTGCTCTTTCATTTTTTTTCATTTCACCCTTCGTCTCTGTCTGATCTCACTCTCTCTGTTTCTGAAAGATGTCACTGTGAGCTACAGCTGTGTGTGTGTGTGTGTGTGTGTGTGTGTGTGCGCGCGCTGTTAAACCTCCAGCAGAAGGACAGATTGAGACAGGCCGGCTCGAGCCGATGCCAGCGAGTGCCAGTCTGCGCCACACACAGTTTCCATTCTGCCCGTCAGTGGGGGGGTCTGTCCAAAATGAGGACTGTTAGAAGACTAGGAAAATGCTGCCTACCTAGGCAACCTCCTCCCGAATAGGGCACAGGGGGAGGACAGCATTTCAAAGTGACAATGATGATAATGTCTCTGTTAAATCACAATATATCTGATTTCGGCACCCTTTAACAGTCTCAAGAAGAGAAAAAGCAATGGAAAAAAATCTGAAAATTATTATAGCAATAATTAAAACAATGTTTTTGTTTTATTTTTACTGAGCATGTTTGTTTGTTTATTTACTCTCCCCTCCATGAGCTTCTACCAAATGGTTTAGATGTTCATTATTGGTCATGGTCATGTATTTAAACCTAAATAAGAGACATTTATCCTACATATTTCTTATATATGACGTTTTATAATATTTTAAGACATAAAATGTGTTAAAGAATAAAAAATACCTAAAATAATTACACTGTAAAAAAAAATCTTGATTGTATAAAAAATACAACAAAATAGCTTAAATTAAATAATAAATAATTAAAGGAAATATTAAACCTTGAAAAACTTAGTTTATAAGTCATAACGTACCTCAAACGAGTGGCTGAATCAATTGTTTTTCACCAAAATATCCTTATTAAAACGATGAGCAGCCCATTAAAGGGGTGAAGAGTGAGTTAGAATAGAGTGCATTCAATGACGACAATGTTTGATTGGACGGATGACGAAGTCTGATCTAGTTCCCCAATGACCTCAGAGCGAGCTGGCAGTGTTGACCATCTACTCATGACTCAACCAAACATGGCTAGTGTCCTGGCGAGCTTATACCAAATAAACATGGCGGCACATCAAAGGGGTGAAGAGGCCGATGGAGAGTACCAAAAACGACAAATAAATCGAAAGATGACGCGCAAACGGATGCAAAAAAGGGAAATCATTCAACAACGAGTTTGTTGTACACGAGAACACCGAGCAAAATAATGTACTGCCCTGATTGCCTCCTGTGTGCTTCAGAAAAATCTAAAACGAATCATTTCATGCACTTTAAATGAGAAGCCATTAAAGATCACGAACGATCAAAGAGTCATTTGATGAATCATTTCGACCTTTATTTAAACATGATCTTTGTTATGCATGGTGCAGTTTGCAACAAGGCCGACTATAATAAATATGTTTCTAGCATGTTAAAGAGCAATTGTCTTGTGTTTAAAATTTTTTTTTTTTAATTGTCTTTCACCTTTTTTATTTGGAACCAAAAAAAAAATTGGCTGGTGAAACGTCCACCAGTGTGGAAATGTAAATTTAAGGCCCTAATTCTAATACTACTAATAATAATAATGATAAACCTTGGAAGAGACGGCTGTCAGGCTTTATTTCGGGAGCGTGAATGCCTTCTCTCAAATGGACCACCAGAGTGCGATAATATTAAACAATACTAATAATAATCGTCTTTTAATTTTTAATTTTTGCAAGTGTAATGCAGGATGACGTCGTATAATTCTGGGTAAATTAGTGCTTGAAGCGCTGTGGCTCTGAAGATGGAGACCGATCCGTGCTGGGTGTCTGCTTTCGTGTGCGTGATCTAAAGCGTCGGCTGTGTCACGTTTCACATTTTCGCTTCTGTAATCTGGGCACGGACCTTCTTGGCCCACTGAAATGAAATGTGGTGGTGGAGAGAATAACGATACTCCGGTGTTTCAGGTTGTGTGCGTGCGTCACCAGGCTCTTGAGGCGGGTTTTAAACGCCATTATTTGGATGTCATTTCAGTCTTAACGCTGTTTGATAAGCTCGTTAGACCTGTGCAGCGGTTGGGCTTTTGTGGAATTGTAACGTGAACTTGAGTGTGGGAATGGGACCGTGTGCTGTCGGCTCCAGAATTATTGGCACCCCTGCGTTGAGTACTTCGTGCAGCCTCCCTGAGTCGTCTGTAATGTTTGAGATTGGAGAATACAGAGCGAGGAATCTGAGCCCACGCCTCAATACACAATCTCTCCAGGGTTCTAGATCCTCTCTTGTGGACTCTCCTCTTCAGCTCAGCCCAAAACGTTTACCAGCGGCGCCGATCATTCTGGAGCTGACCGTATATACATAAAGAAATGGTATTATTAATATTGACTGGTCTAACCGTTGGATATTTCTGCTGTCGCTAAATTCCAAGTTCATACATTTCTGTAGGAACGTTTAGAAGATTGTTCCCATCTGTAGATACGCTGAACACAAGGCCAGTACATGATGTAGTGACCGGATGGTATACGGGAATGACGATAATCTGAGAAGGGGATAAACCATAAGACTCATCAGCTAACTCGTGGGGCGAGCGAATGCGCCAATTTTTTGGCGTCCAGTCCCTTGTGTTGGTGGAAGACTCATGACCCCGTTTTGTTAGTTCAGAACTAAACAGGCACCGACATGCGTTTATCCATATGATGAGGTGGCTGAAGGCACCGAGGTATCATCCTGAAGCTCTTGAATTGGACGACATTTAGATTTAAAATGTCTACAAATACTTACTAACGTCATTTAACCCTGAATGTATGACAAGCTCGTTAAGTGCGTTGATACAGACGAGCATTAACGTGATTTATCCCATGCCAGTTGTGCATCTATCGAATCAAATGTTCTTGTACCGTTACTTATTTACATGTACTTTGTTAGGTAGGTGTACACAATAGTTTTAGCCCCCTTGCGTGCAGAGAGCTAATGAGGATGCATCCATTTTCAGCCGTGTCTCAATAAATTGATGATTGTTGTATATTATTATATATATGGCACTGGGACGTGTTCTCAAATGACAGCCCACCTCTGAAATCTCTAGTGTATATTTCATAGCCTTTTAATGAGGGTGTGTCATTTTAGAGCTCGCCTTATTGCTAATGGTGACCTCACTTCACTTTTTATTCTTCTTTCTCTCTAGGAATCGATTTCAAGATCAAAACAGTTGAGTTGCAAGGAAAGAAGATAAAGCTACAGATATGGTGAGTAGTGTGTGTGTCTCAAATCCTAGCTAAATATTTGAGTGTACACTAATACAAACACGGTACACTAAAAAGGAGCCGGATGATGGACTGTATCTGCCGGACAGAAGAAGTTTGGACGCTAACCGTGTCCCATCATGTCCTACGGCATGGAAGGGGCGGGGCTGGGAGCAGATAATGGACAGAACTGACATGGCTACCAGTGACTGCAGCAGACCGTGTGTCTGCGCGTCTGTCTCCGTCTCCAAACTGTAACTGTTCGCACAGGCAGCCATTTTTTTATTTATTTATTTTTTATGCCTCACGTCGCTCAAATCGCTGTACGCTGGTCACCAGTGGGCGTTCCTATCTTCAGTTTACTGCCGGTTGCCATAGTTTCCTCGGTAGCTCCTGGCTAGTGCGATTATGGCCACCCAAACGACATGGCTAGCTACTAACAGGAAATGCTTGTGCGTGCATTGCATCAACGTCAACAATATTTGCTTCTTTTTTTTTCGCAATCTCCGCCGTCTATTTGACAGGTTTAAAGGGTTTGATTCACGCAAATAGAACGACGAAAACACCGGTTCTATTTTGTTATGGGTAAATCAAACGCATCAAGCCCGTAGTAGCACCGGCGAGACTCACCGGTCGGCTCAGGAGCTCCGAGTAGGAACGAATATGTGGAACCAAAAACATAGGCTCAAAAACTTTGCCCTAAAAAACAAATGTAAGTGTCAACACAAGGATATAGTAATGTCTAATTCTACATGGTTAATAGTGTGTGTGTGTGTGTGTGTGTGTAGGGACACGGCGGGTCAGGAGCGGTTCCACACCATCACCACCTCCTACTACAGAGGAGCCATGGGCATCATGCTCGTCTACGACATCAGCAACGCCAAGAGCTTCGAGAACATCAGCAAGTGGCTCAGGAACATCGACGAGGTTCGGCTCTCCTGAAACGAACTATATTAAAGCCGTGGTGTGTAAATGTGCTGTTCGAAAAACGGGGTGGCCTGTTGTGTGTTTTAGAGCGGTGAAAATATTAATTGCTGAAAGTGGTGGTTCTTTATGGTGGTGATCACTTCCTCTGAGCGGGTCGTTTGAAAAGAGGAAGGTGTTAGCAGAACTTGTGATGTACTGAAACCATGACATGGTGCAAGTGGCAATATACAGAATTATACCGTCATGTAGTCATTAGACAGAATTATACCGTCATGTAGTCATTAGACAGAATTATACCGTCATTAGACAGAATTATACCGTC
>JAOUQW010000023.1:814506-817006 GCA_028565825.1 Olivaichthys viedmensis
TGTAAACAATATTGACTGGGGAAAGTGTCCCAGCAGCAGCAGGATGGGGAAAATGTCTATTTGCAGTGAAAAAAAATAAATAAATAATTTTTTATTAAAAATTTTCAATTGTTTCAGAGAGTCGCAGTGAGAAGGCCAAGAGGAAGTTATTCCGCCATTACACTGTAGGAACTTATGATGGACTCGAGGTTCCCAGGTAGGATATAACACACACCACACACATTTATATACATTGCTGGTTAGTTGTTTGTGGGATGTTTTTTCCCCCCATGTGACTATCTCTGATTGGCTGACGCGTGGTTATGTCAGAATGTTTTTAATCAAAAGTTTAACTCAGGTGAAGTTTTTTAAACAGACGACATAATGTTTGCATAGCCATGTGCGTAGGGGACTAGTGTCCGTCAACAAAGTGTTCAAGTATCCACTAGAGGGCAGATAAAACGTCCAGGGCTGACAGGTTTTCATGTTGACTAGTAAAATGTTAGTGATTTGACGTTAACTATTTTGTCAAGCTTATTTGTTGCTGTAGAGCAGCATAGTGATTGCAAACAAGCTCTGTTATCTTTGTTCTAAACCTTACAGTTGTCGTGTTCTGTTCAGTCTGTTGCTGATATTATGTCACATTGTGCTCTACTGCCCCTACTGTTTACGTTGGTACTGCACCATGCAGACATTAATTTCTGAGGATGCGACCAAAAAAATGTGCTGAACAAGCATACGCATAGTTAACAATTCAAGTATAACACCGCATTAGGAGCTAAATGTGTGTAATAATAAAGTGTATGCGGTGGTGGTGTGGGGATTTTGCCAATTTACTCATGTAACTGACTCAGTGTGAGATCCGTTTCTATGACAATAACGTCACTGTGTTTACAAAGGATTTATGAAACTTGATTTCACTTTGTTTAATCTTCAGTTCGAGTGTTTAGTCATGTGTGTGTGTGTGTGTGTGTATCACTCTGATTTTTTCTGTTCTATTTATGAAAGATGCATTTAAAGAAGTTGATAATTCAGTATGATACGTTTTAGAGCTGTTTCGGTACGATATGATGTTATTCAGTATTGTGGAAACAATTCATTTTTATATGAAAGGAGGAGCGTGATGCCACGCCTCCTTCACTGGGACTAACAGATACAGAGGCCACGCCTCCTTCACTGGGACTGAAAGGCACATAAGCCACACCCCCTTCACTGGGACTGACAGGCACAGAAGCCACGCCTCCTTCACTGGGACTGACAGGTACAGAAGCCACGCACAACTTTTGCCCAGTACACACAGTTCTGAATTGGTGCAACACACACACTGTAGACACGCACACACACACACACACACACACACACACACAAACTCAGAAGTTTCCTTGTTGGTATTCTCACATTGGCTCTAAAGCTGCTGAGGTTACAATGAGGTCTGTAACCCTTCCCAAATTCAACCACACACACACACACACACAAAAGACAGACAGACGCATTGTGTAGAGTATGTGTGTGTGTGTGTGTGTGTGTGTGTGTACCTGGCAGAGGGGAGGCTGCCTTGTGAAGTCTTTAATGGGCTTTTGCCCGAGGCAGTTTTATTAAGATGTCGGCTTTCTGCTGCCTGCACAGCTGACACCATTCTCCTGCCCCCATACACACACTCACTCACACACACACTCACACACACACACACACATTCCCCACAGACCCCCCCTCCCCACACACATCCCTCAGACACCCCACCTTACACCCAGCCTGCACCCAAATGCTCACCACACACACACAGACCGAGCACCCCTCTTTCTCTCACATCAAAGTGTGTTTGGAGCTTGTGAGGGGTGTGTGTGGAGTGTTTGAAGCTAGAGTGTGTGCTGCATGTGGCCAGAAGTGTGCAGGCAGTAATTCTAGACTTTTGAGTGTATGTATCTGTGGGTGTGTGCAGTTTTGGCACTAAGTCGCGCTTCTCCTATAATGTGCGTGTGTCCTGCAGTGGATAATTGTGTGTATGTCTACAGTGAGTGTGTGTGTGTGTGTGTATGTCTACAGTGAGTGTGTGTGTGTGTCTACAGTGAGTGTGTGTATGTATGTCTACAGTGAGTGTGTGTTTGTGTGTGTGTGTCTACAGTGAGTGTGTGTATGTATGTCTACAGTGAGTGTGTGTGTGTCTACAGTGAGTGTGTGTATGTATGTCTACAGTGTGTGTGTGTGTATGTACGTCTACAGTGTCTGTGTGTGTGTACGTCTACAGTGTGTGAGTGTGTGTACGTCTACAGTGTGTGTGTGTATGTACGTCTACAGTGTGTGTGTGTGAGTGTATGTACGTCTACAGTGTGTGTGTGTGTGTGTACGTCTACAGTGTGTGTGTGTGTGTACGTCTACAGTGTGTGTGTGTATGTATGTCTACAGTGTGTGTGTGTATGTACGTCTACAGTGTGTGTGTGTGAGTGTATGTACGTCTACAGTGTGTGTGTGTACGTCTACAGTGTGTGTGTGTGTGTACGTCTACAGTGTGTGTGTGTATGTA
>JAOUQW010000023.1:819506-826274 GCA_028565825.1 Olivaichthys viedmensis
CTTTAAGATTAACAACTGAATAATAAGCTGGGACTTTAATGGGTTAAACTTTGTATTAGAGAGTTAGTTCCTGTGTAAATAATGTATTTGAATGCATTGAAATATTAATTACTGAAGAACTGGATGTGGTCTCTAATTTTTATTTGATATCAAAAGTTTGTGAATTGTAATTTTATATATTGCAAATCCATAGTGAATTTTGTAATTCTGTAACATCAGCCCAAATCACCTACTATTTTTGACGAACTCGAGGGGGAAAAAATATTTTTCTGCTACGCGCCGTGTTTAGTCATCTTAGTCCACGTCTCCAGAGTATTTCTAAACGCTTTCGGCAATCACGAAATTATGGAGGCTTTGGACGGGTCTCTTAAAAATGAAGTTGCATCACTTTGTCTCCGTACCGCCGTACATTCTTTACTGGGAGCAGAATTTATTAGCAAGAAAAAGAAAAGTACAGTGAATCAAAAGAAAGCATGCGATCAAACAAGCTGATTGCAAATGACGCAAATATCAAGTGACACTTACAAAGTCTCACTTTATATTTGCATATGCCACAATATCAGGATCGTAGTGTTCTATAAATACATTCATGATCCAGTTACGTGTTCATACCAGCATGTGCGACACAAATATCTAGGTTCATAGAAAAACAAACCCACATTCATTCATAGTCGTCTGGATGTGAGAGATATTGAATTACAGACGTCACTGTGAGAAACTAGCATCATCCCAATAGGGCTTTACCTACCTCTCTGTATATCTATACATTTCTGTGTGTGTTCGTAAATGTTATTAGAGCACACGTGGTGTGTAACGTGTCAGAGAGATTTATGAAGCAGAGAGAGAGAAAAGGGAAAAAGAGAGAGACAGCAGTAAATGTCAGTTAGGTTAGGAAGAGGCATCAGTCTGTATTGATTGTACTTTAATATCTACAGTCAGCCTTAGGCCTAAATCACATGCTACATTTACAACTAAAAACACACACACACACACACACACACACACACTCTGCCTTTCTTTCTGTTTCTCTATCTCTCTATGAGAGAACATCCATACTACTACTGACAAACTCATCCTACATGTTGCTAATGCTAAACGCTAATGTGGAATCGCTTTTTTACATGAGCTTTTTTCATACTATTCTTTTTAGCCATTATTTTTAACACTGTTCAGTTATTTTTAATTATCATTATCAGTTATTATAATGTTAAAGTAATGTACTGAGGGTTTTTGATACCCAAATCTTTCTACCTATCATTCATTTACTTCTAAGTAAAAAAGAAAGTAAAATGGAGGAGTAAATGAAGGTCTTAATGTCTCCTTCCCTCTTATCTTTTAATTATCATTGTCTTTTATGTTTCTACCTTAATTTACTTTTACTTGATTTCTTACTTCCTGTTACGTGACTTTTATTAATTTTGGTCCTATTTTATTTGATTCTTTAATAAGTTTATTGTAATTGTTGTTCTTGTTTCTCATATGTTGCCTTTTACACACACTGTAAAGCTGCATTTAAATGAATATTAAATGTATGCTACATAAAGCATGCAATTTTCATGACGTTAAACTGGTGGCTATAAGCTTCCTTTAACTGTTTAGCTACACTAGCATCGTAGCTCCAGTGCAAAACTAAAGAAACAAACTTCGGACACCAAACATGTCTTGGTTAATCAACTATAATTGGGCTAATGGGGAAATTGTGTACATTACATTTTTTGGCCAAGCTATTGCTGTAAAACAGAACTTGACCAACTTTATGACTATAAAATATGATACAGCACACAGCAGGAAAAATAATCGCAGCTGCTAAAAAACAAAAAGAGAGGGAGGCGTATTTCTGAATGAAAAATGGAAAGAGAGAGAGAGAGAGAGAGAGGAAACGAAGGGTCGATTTATCTCGTATTGACGGCAACGGCTTCAAACGACGACCTTGAAAACTAATGAGCGTAATGATTGAAATTTTCACTTTAAAAAGTGAAACTATAATCAAATGGACCAGTGAACGTTGGCCTAATGAGGCTCAGCTTTGATGAGACGAAGAGAGAGAGAGAGAGAGAGAGAGAGACACACACTGCTACTTTTTTTTTTTCGTGAATCCTGGCGACTCAGGCCCTCACTCCTGCTAACTCATTAGCTGACCTGATGATGCATGATTAGAATACTTTTGATGAAAATTTCAAGGATTTTTTTTTTTTCCTCTCAACATTCAAATTTTTTGTGAAGCTTGATAAATATTGCACGGCTTTTTTCACTCTGAGATAAAGTGGGAGGTAATTTATTAAGAAGACTTCAAAGCTCGGCTCAATGAAGAGCAGCGTGCAGTTGATATTGTGTTATTATTCGCCCTGAAATCGACAAATATATTTAAAGTGAAGAGACAGAGAGGGAGAGCCGGCACGACGCGCACGCAACCAACTCTCCGCAAAATATCGAAGTGTGCAGACCCCCACATGCGCACTTCAGAGGCTGTTTCATGTGCTAAACTTAGTTTGTACCCTTTAAGATGTTCATCCCCTTTGATGTAGCTTCAACACAAGCAACAACCATCTGAGATGCTTGACAATTCTTCGGCAATTCTTGGGATATCGGGGGTGATGATCTAGCCCTCTGTGTTAATAGTGTTTTCAACGCGCCCTTGATGACTTACCCTCTCAATTTCCCCTTGGTTGAATCCCCATCGCCATCTTCATAAGCTCAAGTCAAGTTTGTTAGACGAGGCATTGAAGACAATTGGAGTGTCTCCATACTTGAGAAAAAACTATTTTCCCACAGGATGTGTCCTTACCAACATTTAAATTATTTTCGGTCTTCTGCATTAGTGTGATGTACATGTGATGTAAACATCACAGTACTGGAACACACGGTTGATTCCCGATGGTAGATCTATGAGGATTGCTTGGTAGAGGGGGTCTCTAGTGTGAAGCTGTTGCTCATAGAGTTCACTGTCTCATATAAAATCTATAGGCAACAAGTTTACTGCTATAGATCTGTGAGGAGTTGTTCTCAGAGTTAATCCACGACCGTAGCTCAGATCCTCATTGATGGGAGCAGGAGCTTGTGGGCCCCAGGATGGTAGGAGTAAAATTTGGATGGGCGAAGAAGCCTATGGGCTTCAGAATGGCAGGAGAAGGATCTGGATTGAACAGGAGCTTATAGGTCTCAGAATGGCAGAAGAAGGATCTGGATTGAACAGGAGCATGTAGGTCTCAGAATGGTAGGAGAAGGATCTGGATTAAATAGAAGCTTATAGGCCTCAGAATGGCAGGAGAAGGATCTGGGTTGAACAGGAGCTTATAGGCCTCAGAATGGCAGGAGAAAGATCTGGATTGAACAGAAGCTTATAGGCCTCAGAATGGCAGAAGATGGAAATGGATGGGAGAATTTGCATGTGGGCCTCAGGTTGGCAGAAGTAGGATCTAGATAAGAGCAGAAGCATATGAGCCTCAAGACAGCAGGTGTAGGATCTGGAAGGCAGGTGGAGCTTGAAGGCCACAGGATGGTGGAAGTAGGATCTGGATGGGAACAGAAGGTTGTGGGTCTCAAGATAACAGGAGTAGAATCTGGATTGCAGAAGGAGCTCGTGGTGTCAAGATGGCAGAAATAAGTAGGACCTACATGGGAACTCTCTATTCCATCATAGGGAGCTGTTAATAGCCTTAATTAATTGCTATAGATCTATGAGTAGTTGTTCATGGAGTCTCTGTGAAGGTGATTCTCTAGTGGAATCTTGATTTGCTGTGTCAGGTGTTCAGTTGGGGGTAAGAGCGCAAAGCAGCATTTGCCGGCGGTGAACTGGACGTGTGTTTTTAACTCACGAGATTTATAAACTCGGAGAGAAAGAAGCAACCACTGATATTAATTCTGACTGCTCCATGCAGCGCTGGGGAAAAATAAATAAATAATGGAGAATCGTCACGCTAATTGTTGGGTTTTAATTAATGGGCTGTAGCCTTTGGAGAGAGGTGAAGATGGTGAGGGAAATTATTCATGTTTGCATTTGCATATATGAATATGCAAATGAAAAGTGCACCCCTTGAGGACAGCATACAATAACATTTTACTGTCTATATAAGTGTTTACCACATAACCCCCCACAGTGATAAAAATCTTAAATCTGCACACAAATAGCCTTACTGGCTGAGTGCACTAACGTGTGTGTGTCTGCGTGTGTGCATAGGTGTACATGTGTAAATGTCTTTATCTGCATGTTGAATGCATGCATATGTGCTGTAATTGACAGTGTGGACAAGTGTGTTTGTATGTAGCAGGTAGCATTACATACTTTTTATCCCAGTGTAAACTGTGATGTGACAATGAAATATAAATCAAAATCTGAATTATTTATCTGGGATGTAATGGAATCCGTTTAACATCTGAGTCTGGAAATCTTAATGCCCTTCTGTTTTTGCACCACCTGTTGCTGTCCATTAAATATGGGATTGGAAAAAGAGTATAAAAATGAGAATTAGCCTGGTCTTTGACACTTGCACTTGCATTGGATGAAAGTAATTTGGCAAATTTTTGATAAGTCACTGGTCTTGGTTAAGGCATAGTGTGAACCGCATATCCACTGCAGCTGTTGTCAAATTATCATGCTCACCATAATTAGCATTTTTCATTTCTTTAGGTAAGAAAGAAATTTGAATATTGGTCGTGTTGCATGTTAACTTACCCGCTCTCCATAAATTAGCTTTAATGTGAGTAAGAGAGCTCACAGATTAGCCCCAGAGCGTATGCTAGGGCTTGATACCTAGCCTAGCGTAGTGAGCTGCCTCTGGAGGGAGTCTGAGTATGAAGGAAGTGTGTGCGTGTGTGCACAGGTCCTCTGGGCATCTCAGCTACTGAAAGACATGAAATTTCTAGTCGCTGCTGGCAGGAGGCTGTCGGTATCCCATAATGCCTTTCTCCTCCTGTTAAGTTGTGTATGTGAGCATATTCATTAGCATATGAACAACTGTAACGACAGCAACGGTAACAAGTGGGCACCCGTCCCTCAAAAGTAGTTTTATGATTGAACTCCAAGAGATTTTCTCAGATACCTTGTCAGGATAAGAAAGATCATGAACATTTATGAACATGACTTAAAAATCCTCTCTGAAATGATTCAGGTTGGCTCATGTTAACTAGCCACCTAGCATTAGCAGTGGCGCTTATGATCATATATGAAAGATCCTCTCAAAAATCCTGTCAGTTTAGCTCATATAACTAGCTGGCTAGCATTAGCAGTGACAATTATTAACATTTATGAATATCACTTGAAAATTATTTCAAAAAAATCCTGTCAGGTTAGCTCATGTTAGCTAGATTGCTAGCATTAGCAGTGAAGATTATGAACACTTATTAACATTACTTTAAAAAATCCTCTCAGAAATCCTGTCAGGTTAGCGCTGTTAGCATGCTGGCTAGCATTAGCAGCAAAGATTATGACCATTTATTAACATTACTTGAAAATTCCATGAGGTTAGCTCATGTTAGCATGCTGGCTAGCATTAGCAGCAAAGATTATGACCATTTATTAACATTACTTGAAAATTCCATGAAGTTAGCTCATGTTAGCATGCTGGCTAGCATTAGCAGCAAAGATTCATTCCTTAAAAATTCCTCTCAGAAATTCCATCAGGTGAGCTCATGTTAACATGCTAGCTAGCATTAGCAGTAATTATGAACACTTATTAACATTTACATCCTCTCAGAAATCCGCTCAGGTTAGCTAGCTGGCTAACAAAATATGTGAAAATGTATGCGCATACCTGAATTCCAGTGACAACGCTAAAGCTGACCGAAGTCGCCCATGTTGGGTGCTTCGGCTGAACTGAAATCTACATTACAAAAAAAACCCAACCCACATGCAGGAGGGTCACCATTCCAGAGAGGACAGAAGACGGGAGTTATGAGAGGTCAGACGGGGCAGGAAGAGGAGACTGTGAGAGGGACGTAAAGGTGCAGGCCTTTGGTCAGAAAAGCTGGGAGAAAGAGAAGAGCAAGGAAAGAGGGAAGGAAGTGGGTCAACAACAGGCCAGCAAAGAGCACAGGAGCGAGACGGAGAGAGAGAGCGAAGGAGGGAAAATAGAAAAGAAGAGAGGGAGGATGAGAGGTGTGTCTGTGTGTCTGTCAGAAGTGCAGCCCCAGGCTATTTGGAGTGTGAGAGTCGTACCCTGCCTAAGGGTGGCTAGCCTCCACCGGCTCAGGTGAGGATGTACCTGTAGGCTAGCACTTGCTTTTATAAACCTATCCACCACAAAATAAAGCACTGCTCCGTTTAATAATGGCTTAATAAGTCACTGCTACACAAAAACACTAACATGGCTAACGATGAATAGATGCCAACAAGTCCCCAAAAAGTGTAGAATCATTGTTAGACATGTTAGCGTTTTTTTGGACAAAGCTCATTTTTAACACGGTGTATATATTAACCACCACTTTGTTTAATAAATGGATTCAGAATTGGCTGTTTTTGAGGACTTTTTTTTTGTAAACCATTGTTACGTCTTTTTTATTAACATACACAACCGGTGAAAAGTTTGGACACCAGATTGAATCTATAGTTTTCATCGTCTTAAAGACCTTTTGATAAAGGCTTATGGTGGAAATGTGTTTCTAAGACAAATGTAAATAGTGAAGTTAACGCCCATGTGTACATTTATTTCTGAATCAAAATGTAGTTTTTAATAAGTAGTTTTTACTTCAAATGAAATTGTTTCCCCAAACCAGTAGTTTATGATTTAGAGCGTGAGGAGAAGCAGAACAACAAGTGACTCGGTCTATTTG
>JAOUQW010000023.1:842442-853247 GCA_028565825.1 Olivaichthys viedmensis
GTGTGTGTGTGTGTGTGTGTGTGTGTGTGTGTGTGTGTGTGTGTGTGTGTGTGTGTGTGTGGGTGCGTGTGTGTGTGGAATATATATCCTGGGGCAGTAGTTTTGAGCTCTAGTCTGGTTAGTGAACTGCACTGAGAGCTTTCCACTACAGTACAGCTTTATAGAAATAGAAATGTGTTTAAAACTGTGACGCCTAATACATTCGTAGCAGCACCACACACACACACACACACACACTACCATATCAGTGTCACTACTGTGCTGAGAATGGACCACCTCCCAAATAAAATCAGCTCAGCAGTGGTCCTATGGTGGTCCTCATCCACTGATGGACGGGGTTCGAGGGGGGCTAATACATTGTGCATAGCAACAGATGGGTTACAGTCAGTAAATGTATACCTACAAAGTGCACTTTTATGGTACGTGGACCTGATAAAGTGGCGAGTGAGTGCAGCTCCAATAAACTGGACGCTTTTCCACCGGACAGTGAGGTACGGTGCGGTACGTTACAGTTACTAATCCGAACCCTGTCTGTTTCCCATCACATAAAGTTACCTGTAAAAGTAGGAGGAGTTCTCTGGAGGTTGTGGGGTGGGGACTAGTGATGTAACCACCTAATCGATGAGTAAAATACGACACAAAAACTTTTTCTCGAAAAAAATACACAAAAAAATATTTTAGGTTATAAAGTGTGCGGCATTGTCACTTGTCTACCAAACAACGAGGCCAGAGGAGTGCCAAAACTTTAATCTTAGTTAATCCTGAGAGAATGTTGAACGTTGAATCTTTGGCACTAAGACACAACAAAAGTACACAAAGTTGTCCCTTTTAGTGTGGCTGAGTCTCAAATTCCGCTCTATCGGCCATAAAGTGCACTATATACTGTGGGAACTACAACGTAGTGAACATATATAGTGAATAGGAAGCTATTTGGGATTTGGCCTAGCTGTGGTAAAGATGGTGGACTGTTACGTGGATCTCGGGTAAGAAATGTAAATCCGAGCTAAATATCAGCGACATGAAAACATTTCTGTGGGTAAATAAATAAAAGGCGTGGCTTCTGTTTCTGTCGGTGCCAGTAAAGGAGGTGTGGCTTCTGTTAATGTGGGGCCCAGTGAAGGAGGCGTGGCTTCTGTTAATGTCAGTCCCATTGAAGGAGGCGTGGCTTCTGTTAATGTGGGGCCCAGTGAAGGAGGCGTGGCTTCTGTTAATGTCAGTCCCATTGAAGGAGGTGTGGCTTCTGTTAATGTGGGGCCCAGTGAAGGAGGCGTGGCTTCTGTTAATGTGGTGCCCAGTGAAGGAATTCTGCCTGAAGCGTTTGGATGGAAATGTTTAAAGCAGATTTTTGTACAGTGCTTAGCGGACTTTATACGGGATGTGTAAGTGTTTGTGACTTCTGTTTCTGTCAGTCACAGTAAAGGAGGCGTGGCTTCTGTTAATGTCGGTGCCAGTAAAGGAGGCGTGGCTTCTGTTAATGTCAGTGCCAGTAAAGGAGGCGTGGCTTCTGTTAATGTCAGTGCCAGTAAAAGAGGCGTGGCCTCTGTGCCTGTCCATCCTGGTAAAGGAGGCGTGCCCTTTGTGTCTGTCAGGCATAATAAACATGCCTCTATGATCGACACACAAACACTTACACATCCCGTATAAAGTCCACTAATGCCACTAAGCGTTGTACAAAAATCCGCTTTCAACATGTCCGTCCAAACGCTTCAGGCAGAATTCCTGAAAATGTGTGTGTGTGTGTGTGTGTGTGTGTGTGAGAGAGAGAGAGAGAGAAAGAGAGAGAGAGACAGATGTAGACTGACAGGCCTGGTAGATTGGCCCATGAGCCATGAGCGGTAGTCGCCCGTGGCACTGAAATCATCACACACACACACACAGACACACACACACACATGGACAAAGTAAACAATCACAGGCCTCTCTCACACATGCTAACAGATGATATGTCAGCACTGAGTAAGAATATGAAGATCAACCCCACAGTCTCACTCTCTCTCTCTCACACACACACACACACACACACACACACTGAACTGCATAACCTTGACATCATCCACAATGTTACAGAGTGTGTTTAATTTCATGGGTGATCAACGTTGATACGAGTAATGATGCCGACTGTTGCTGTAGTTTGTGCAGTTTGTAGTCGGCCCATGTGTATGCCCATCAGTGCCAGTTAAGCATGTTGAATTGGTGTCGGAAGCTGGCGGGAGAGAGAGAGAGTTCTCTGATTGGCTGTTTAGCCGAGCGAATCAGTGCAGGAGAAGAGAAACCGAAGTGAGCAATGCAAACAACCGACACACACACACACACACACAGAGTATCTCATTTTTAACCTCTGTGCATCTGCTGTAGTCAGGGGTTAAATTGAGATTTAGGAGGTGTTGAAGCATTGACATCATGGAAATGTGATTAAAACAAGTTTTCGAAACTTTTTGTCTAAGAGGCTTAATTTAACTAACTACAATAACTTTAAGTTTTGGGTGTTCCTTGTTTGTCAGTTTTGGCGTCATGGACAAGTTGTGTCTCGCCAAAGTTGCAAGCCACAGGAGTCATCTTGTGACTGAATTAATGGCGTTCTATTGTCTCCATGGGTACTGCAGTTTCCACAACTACCGCCTCCACGACTGCCACCATCGCCATGGCGACCAGGGTCAGTAGAGTAAGTGATCTCTGCACATAAGGGGGGGGGCAAAAAGTCCAAATTGATTTTCTTTTGAAAGAGGTGAAAGGCAAAGATTTGAAGAAGAGCACGTTGACCCAATGAGGAACGGAGAGGAGTGTGTAAGCGTGGAGAGGATAGCGAGAGAGACAGACAGACAGAGAGAGAGAAAGAGACAGAGAAACAGACACTCAGAAAGAGGTAACAGTGCCTAAAACGAGTCCTTAAGCTGTGTTTGAGGCACCATGTAAAACCCCTGTCACAGCATCACTGGGAAATACAGAGTAAACACACACACACACACACACCTGTACATGTGTTTGCAAGCTGCTGATCAGAGCACCAATTTGCACTTCTAAGGTTATGCCTTAAACCAGTCCACACAAGTGTGTGTGTGTGTGTGTGTTTGAGAGCTAGTTAAAAGGTTTTGTTTTATGGGGAAGACGAAGGCACCCGTACCGGTTTCCCACTTCAAAGGTATGTGCTAACTGCTAATGGTGCCATTATTTACCTGCACATACTGAACCACAACAAGACCCCTCGAAAACAGGTGCCTGTTCTAAATCCCTGCACACTCTCTCCTTCTGCTCACGTCTAACACACTGGTCAAGAAGATCTAGAGGCCCTACAGAGAGGCGAGTGATGGAGTGTGCACTTCAGTGTCTGTCTATAGTGGAGCTTCAATGGATGCCTTGAGTGCAACAATGAGCACCTATACAGACAAGCCTCTAGAATATAAAAGTATTATTTTTAAAATAGTAACATATTTTATTTTCCGTTGGATAAATATGTTACAGCAGATATCGTTTCCTAACCTTCATTCCATCGCTCTGTGAAGCTAAACACTTAGTTTCCGTATAATTATTTTCAAGCGCCAATCAGAAAGCGACTGACACATAGGCTGCGGTCCATTATGAAGTGATCATGACTATGCCCTACTCCCTCTGAAGGCTCCACCCTTCGCAATGAGAACTCAGGGGTCGAAAGTACTTCTAATTTGGAACAAACTTGAATTTTTCAATGCTGTGTTTTGTTGTCGCACCGTCACTGACAAGTACAACAAGAACAAGTGTCTCAATTTAATAATGTACCTGGTGGACTAAGCGGCGAAAATGTCCCAAAGCTGCCACCAATTTCATTCAGGAGCTGCTGTTCACTTTGGTCTGATTTTGTAAATGTACAGAGGCAAACAAACACAAATGCACGAGCTATGAGCTGTTACCAGACGTAGCGATAAAAACATGAAACCTACATCAAGGAGTTACAATTTAATATTAATATTACTAAATGTAATGTTTCGTACTTGGACTTGACCATTTAAAGGCACGCTGTTGTCGCGGCCATTTTTTCTTTCAGCATAAAAACAGTGCAAAGAATCTCGGGAGCAAAGTGTCCATCGGTTTGTTCCCTTCGAAAACGACCGTTTTGATGAGAACTTTCACAGTTTGTGTCTTTAGCTTCAATTTGGGAACAGAAATGCAATTTACCGACAATAATTGCATAATTAACATAAACAGACAGTCTTTTTTAAGAATAAGTGAACTGATTAAATTTCAGAAGTTTTTTTTATTTATACAGACACTAATCAATTTGTACATTCAGAAATCAACATAAAAAAAGTATATAGAAATGAACTCTAATATTCAATTTATTTAACACGAAGACAAATACTTATCATATAATCATATAATATTTATCATTTTTCTTCTGCCGATGAGCTGGACGTCACTGTTACCTTCTTCACTGCAGTTTTCCAGCTCTTATTCTTAAAATGAAAGGACCATGTTAAATTGTGGGATGCAGTACATGACAAAGACGTTATCCGGGTTTTGTTGCTTCACTATGTTGTTCACATACTGCTTTTGGGTGGCGTTTAGTCTCAGCAACATCTCACATTTTGCTGATTTCCCTAACTGAATTTTAATGCCTTCACATTCCAGTCTAGTTAGCACCAATGGCTTTGAATCTGAATGATGCTCAACTGGTTTTGTCCAAACATCTGACCATACAGCTGTCCTTTCTACATAGTGGACTTCAAGCTTTGGCAACCGGAAATAAATCTGTGTTAATGCCGTAGTCATCCCTACAGTCATTTATGCTTAAAATCCATAATGTTGGGAGGGCAGCTGTGCGGCTGGATGTTCGATCACAAACTAATTGGACATTTTTCAGCTTCGAAGGCATAAATCAAATCCACTAAGCAACAACACTAACAAATGACTGAAAAATGTCATTTAAAAAAAAAAGCAAGAGAATAGCTTTATGCATTAGAAGATAAACTGAGTAGGTTTTTACTCTCATAACATTAGTGGTAACATCAGGAACAAATGACAGCATCAGAAAGATTGGAAAATTTATATAATTAACTTTTTATTCTGAATTTATTGAAAGGATAGTGTCATTACCTAGTACATGGCTTCTCAACTCAACTGGCCAACAGAGTTTTCAGATTTCCCTGCTCTAATCACTCCTGTTCCAGCTCATTAGCTAATAATCAAGCCCTCCATAAATTGGATCCGCTGTGTTTGAAGCACAGACAACTTGCCTGAGAAACCCTGACCCTAAATACAATTCAAATTCAATAAAAACTTTAAATCAACTCGTCTAAACCTCACATTGTGCCGACTACGCCAAACTTTTTAGACCAATGGGCTACGGCGGCAGGAAGCAGCAGGTCAATTTATTTTAGCCATCCGTACTGCAAAATCTAATATAAAATAAGCTGTATCAAGGGGCCTGGCTCTTGGATGGCCAAAAACAGCATGGACCTCTGGCACCTTAGCTTGCTATTGAGCCTGTTAACCAATTTGTTGGAGATTAAGGTGTGGTGCGAGGACAATTTAGCTCAACGAGTATGAGAGTAAAGCTTAGCCGAACCAAGCAGGTTTGACATGTGAACACAGACCTGAGACCTGCGCGGGCCTAATCGTTCGCTAACTCTGTTTAATCATTCATGAACGCTTGTGCGAGCGTGGATTGCGTTAGCAGCACAGCAAGTAATCCTGGGGTGTTTATGTGAAAAGATCAAATGAGCGTTTAAATGCGGCTTCACCCGTGTTTGAATTTCAATGGAATTTAGCGGGTTTCATTTCATCTATTGCCCACGACAGTATACGTGTGAAAAAAAAAGAAGAAAAAAAAGCGTCCATGGAATCATAAGATCAGACGTACAACATCTCTTATTCAGCATTCCCCATATCTCTTTTTTTCTCCTCTTTCTCGAGGCAGATAAAAGGCCATCCCTCCATCATGTGTGGTTAGCGTTAGCGCCGTAGCCTGAAGAGAAACAGGAAGTTCTTAACTGTTCAGTGGCTTTTGCTTCAGGCAAGGTTCTACCCTGCTCTCTTCCTGTCTCCCTCTCCCTCTCTCTCTCTCTCTTGCTGTCTCTCTTGGCTCTCTCTCCCATTCTCGCTCCCTTTACCTCTTGCTTCTTCTCCTTCACACTCGCGCATAAAGTATTACCACTGTCTCATAGAACTGTCTCATCTGCCTTTGATTCCCCACTTTGCTAAACACCACCACCAGCAAAGCTTTATCTACTCTGTAGGAACAACGGCGGTCTTCCGTACTTGTTTGACTGTAGGCTACGAACACCCAGAAATAGACTGATCAAGGGAAGGAGCTAATGTGTCTCAACAGCAGTGGACATTTGCCGTCTTTTAAAGAAATTATAGACGCGAGATGTCAACATTAAAATACTGGGACAGTATTATGGTTTAGGGCTGTCAGAACGAATTTCACTATCAGAATACAATTCAGTTCAATTCTATTTTATTTGTATAACGCTTTTAGCAATAGACATTGTCACAAAGCAGCTTTACAGAAATCTGGATGTAGATCTAGATCCCTAAAGAGCAAGCAAGAGGAGACAGCGACGAGGAAAACCTCCCTGAGACGACCTGAGGAAGAACCCTTGAGAGGAACCGGACTCAAGAGGGAACCCATCCTCTTCTGGGTGACACCCGATAGTGGGATTATAAATCATTACAGTAGACAGTCATATAGAGAAAAGGCAAACAGTACTAAATGTGTTGAAATGATATGGAATGTTTGGTATCATATTGTGAATAGGAGTCCTGGGATGAGCATAGGACTGTCTTTCTGATTACAGCAGCAGTTCTTAGGAAGTGAAAGTCTACGGTATCCGGGGTTACATCTGAATTATTACAGTAACAATGCAGGTAATGTACAACGCAGGCAAAAGTGAATCCAACACCTCTTACATGATGTTTCTTGAAAGAAGCATAAACATTGAATGCAAAATAAATGGGCTATACAACTTTATTACTTCTTTTTTTTTAAATATAAATACGTGTCCGTAATATTCATAATTTGAGACAAGAACCTTTTGCAGAAAAAAAAACATGCCACATGATTTGTTGCACTTGCAATAATTAATTACTTACATATCACTCGTGTAATTGATCATCAGTGTCCGACTGATGACGGATTTTAAGGTTTGCCATAAGCGTGCATAATCCTCATGTAGCCTATCCGGGATTGGGCTAATTGTAATGAGACTCAGAATTCAAGATTGGATTTAGGATTTTTCAATCATTCTTTCTGGAATGATGGACTCTGACTCTCCAGGACTATAGTTGGGCTCTCCTATGTAATATTGAAGCTGTGCTGCCCTCTGCTGGCTAGGAAAAACATTACACTCTATTAAAGCATATTTAGCTTAATTTATAAAAAAAATCAGAAGAAAAAGACGTTTTATGACGATAAAATATGGATCCAAAAGTCAAAGCATAGCAAATGTTACAGAAAGTTAATACCTCATGAAAGACTTGGTAATTAGCTGATGACCCCTGCTCTACAGTCCAAGGTTAGACCCAGCACCTATGAACTCAAAGATTAAAGGCTGTTGTATGTTATTTGATTCAGATGAACACTGAAAATATGTGCACTACAATCTTAACAAATGCTGAATAAAGCATCTATTTGAGGAGGATTTGGCACCAGAATCGAGAAAATTGAAATATATATTGTGACAAAAAGCAGTGCCATGAGATCATAAGTTAACAGATTTGACGGTAAAAAAGTTACATCATTTATTCATGACGTTCCAGCTCGAATGAGTGTATCTGGACACCATGGATTCAAATGCAGTATGACCACACTTAGTGTCCTTGTTTTGTGAATAGAAATAAGTTGCAAAATGAATTCTTAATAACCTACCCAGTGAGCAGTTTATCAGGTAAAATAGGTAACTGATATAGCTTTGGTGATCGCTCTCTAAAGCATGTTAGGGAGCGTGGAATTGGAGAGACTCTCCACAGCCCTCTGCATAATAAAGAGCTGATATTTACAATCGCAAAGAAAATATACCAGAAAGGTGAACTGTGTAAGTGTGTTTTACAGTCATTTTTAACATAACAACATGCCTTGTTAATGTATGGCAAATACCTCAAAAGTTTACCTCGATTGCTTTAAACCCTAAATTGGTCTGGAAAATTTGGAGAGATGCCAGAAAGAGCACATTCACAACTTGAGGTTTGCATCTTTAAAACTGTACCATTATGACACACTAAAGCTTTGCTGTTGTTTTTTTAAGTCCAGCTATTCTCAAGCAAGTTTACAAAGACTTCAAGACAGTATTCACATGCACTCGCTCTTACCCACTGACAGAGTACTGTGTGAAAGCCTAATTTAAAAAAAAAATGTCTTAGATGTTTATTTGATGTCTTCTGCATTAGTGTGTCATTAGATTAGAGCCAATTTTAGATTTCCAAAAAATTTTATGTTACAGAGAAATGTTTGTAAGTCATTAAAGAAAGTAAGATATTGAGTAATAGAGCACTTTTTAGATATAAACAGAATCAAGGCTGTTCTGGGATTTTACCTAATAGACAGAAGCAAGTGAGAGCCAAAGTTCTGCAGAAGAACCGTAACAAGTTATGCAAGATTCTTGGAACAACCTACCAGCTGATTTCCTTATAAAACTGCACGACAGTGTGCCTAAGAGAATTGATGCCGTTTTAAAGGCAAATCTGCTCACATCAATTTATTTGTTTTAGTTTTTTACCGTTTACTGCAATTTATTGTACTTTTTATATACAGGAAATTTAAATTTCATTACTTTTAAAAGCATTTTTGCTTTACAGAATTTATTTAAATGTGCCTAAGACTTTTGCACAGTACTGTATATATGAATCACTTGATAATTAGTAGACAGGTGTGTTGCTCACGGCACTGTACAATTGCAACGTGACTAAGCAGAATCATTTTTCTTAGAGTGTAACTATGCAGTGGAAAGAGCAAATGGTTCTAGCTTCCTAAACGACTTCTATTAGGCACCCTCTCTGAAGAAGAAACCTTCTGAACCTTTAGAATCTTTTAACGGCTCCCCCCCAAGAGATAAACCAAGGAAGCCATTAGGTTTTTGTTTTTTTCGGTGAGTGTACAGATGCATTTTGGGTGCAAAAAAGTTTGGTTTGTCCCTGTGAAGGAACCCTTAACGGTTCTATGTCAAACCCTACAACACAGGGGTTTCCATTTCAGAAAGCATTCCAAGTAGAACCATTAATCATCCAAAGAACCCGCAAGGAAACCCTTTTTCTATAGTCAAGGTGTCAAACTCAGGTCCTGAAAGGCCAGAGCCCTACCCTGACTTGTGTTTTCCTGTTTCTAACACACCAAATTCAGCCCATGAAGGTCTCTGTAATTATCTAATTACTTAAGTGGTGTCAGAAATGAGGTAGAATGCTAAACCCTACAGTGCTCTGGACCTCCAGGACTGAAGTCTGACAACCCTGATTTATAGCATAGGCTGGAGGGGCAGAAGATGTAAGGTACAATGGTCACCTGGCATTAAGGAAAAATGTATGTGGCTTGTAACACTTTCATACATTTGGGAAATTCACACATCCTTTCTTAAAGGCACAGTATCCTCTCTGTCAGGAATTTGCTGAGTGTATGGAGTGCAGGAAGCTGCTGGAGGCTCAAGGTCAGTCACAGCGGCGTGGTGCTGATGTACAAAGCCTCCAGGACTGACATGGACTACACCATCCTGCTTATGGCCAATAACCCCATACAGAACCCTTCAGAGATGGAGGGAGGGGATAGGCCAGCCAAATACCAAGAACACTAGCACTGTCCTACCTTCATCTGCTCTCTCACACTCGTGTTATAAGGTGCACTCTTAGGAAAAAGGGTTCCTTAAGAATTCTTTGGATAGTTAAGGGTCCTTAGCTTCTCTGATAGGGAAACATTCTGTTCTGATTCTACATAGAACCATTAAGGGTTCCCGTAGAGTGACAAGATCCAACCCTTTTTTCTAAGAGTGTAGTTGACGTGACTCTCCAGTTTATTAAATAAAAATACAAATTCAAATAAATTTTAGTTCTACAAAAGTTCAGTAAAGTTTAGTTACAAAATGAGGGATGGTGTGCTTTATGGTTACTTTTCAACTTAAATATGCCAAATGTCATGGGGTGAAACTGTAATGGACATAAGGCAGAAAATAGAAACAACACATTTGTCTACAGATGTAAAATAAAAGCAGTCATGTCAAGGAATGAGTTGAAAAACAACACGTTTGATAGATATGTGAAATATACGTGGTCATGAGAAAAGGGTGCCAATATTTTCACAGGATACAATCTGTTCTTAAAAGACAGTTTGTGGAAAGTAGATAAAAATGTTGAAATGCAGTAGAAAAATAGAACATTTGCTGACCACCTAGCCTACTGGAAACTGAGAATTTAAGGTATAATATTTAAAGTATTTGTTTTTATTTCTTCTTAAAATTAGCTAATTTTGATTAAAATAGTTTTTTTTTTCACCTCTTTTGATCAACTACCCAATAATAGGTGAGAAAGAAAGAGAAGGTGAAGATCATTGTTGCAGGTTGGGAAAATGTCGAGTAGAAAACTAGCTATTTTTAAGAATAGACTGGTAGACTACTCGTAAGCATCCACTTCAGTTACCAACTCAGTCCCTGAAGGACACTTGTGACCTGGACAGCAGGTGTGTGCTAAAAATATATTTATATATTAACATATTCCATTAAAGATATGCTGAGATTGTGTGACCTGCTGTGAAAGCAATTAGATCAATATATAATCCCTTTTAGTTATGCTGTCATAGCTAGACCTGCCGGAGTCCCCGCTTGCACTCTGATCATATTGTGCACCCTTTT
>JAOUQW010000023.1:875496-895553 GCA_028565825.1 Olivaichthys viedmensis
CTGACACACATTAAACAGACCAATAACAGTCCACACACACACACACACACACACACATACACACACACACACATACACACACACACACATACACCCACACACACACACACACATACACCCCCCCCACACACCCACACACACATACACTCACCCACACACACACACACACATATATACACACACACACATACATACACACACACATACACCCATACACACATACACACATACACATACACACACACACACACATACACACACATACATACACACACATACACACACACACATACATACACACACATACACACACACACATACATACACACACATACACACACACACATACACACACACATACATGCACACACATACACACACACACATACACACACACACACACGGCCTCACCTCACTCAATTAGCGTGTTAGCTCCGCGCAATGCGCCAGCTACGAGAGTTCAGAGCCAGCAGGCCTCATGAAGAGCTTGTTATCACACACACACACACACACACAGTGTCAAGCACACCACATCTGCAGCTGCTGCTATTTATCATCCCCACAACACAACAAGTGTGCGTTTGAAGTTGTGCCTGCAGAGGGAGAGCGCGCGGAGAGAGAAGCTGTCACCTCGCATAAGCTCATTTCAGCAGATGAGGGCTTGTGCGTGTGTAATGCATTGTTAAGGTTGTGTATGTGTTATTTCCTGTTTTCTCTATCGAACACGGAGCACAGGGAAGTTGTGTCAGACTGTCAGAGTGCGCGGGAAAATGCAGCGTGTTATGTGCGCTAGGTGTGCGCCTTTTCAGTTGCATCTACCTTGCCTACGCCTTAATACCAAAATCTGATGTGTCATTGTGTTACCGCGTAAAATATGGCTGCCGAACGGGTTTTTAACGGTGGCACTTTGCCGTTTTAATTGGACCTCGACTGTGTGACTATACGTCTTTCTGAATCCGAGTCGCAGGGCCGCACACACGTTAGCATACTGTGTGTAATTGTGGCGAGTGCGGGTTAGAGCACTCGCTGTCATTATGATATTTGGCGCTCCCCCCGCTCATGCGAGTTGGTAATTATGATAATTAGGTTCCTCTGTTCTGCCGGATTCTTTGAGCTAGCTCACCTGTGCGCTTTTCGGCTCATTAGCATGCTCATGCATATTGATGAAGAGCAGAGGCGCAGCAGGCCCCGGCTTGGCCGCGGGGCATCATGGGAGATTAGTTGCATGAGTAATCCGCACGGCTGGAGTTGGGCCAGAACCACACAGCTGTCTGTCAAAGTGCGGCCCGGCGGGCCAGGTTCAGGGAGGACAGCTACCACTAGCACAGGGAACTGGTGCTAGCATTAGCATGGAAAAGTGATGGCCAGGGAACGCGGTCAGTTCACTTGGCAAGAGAAAAAGTGATCAAAGTCGTGGTGGAGCACCGAATGAAACCACAACCACAGCAAAACCAGTGCTACTCTAACCAAGTTTTATACAAAATTCACACCAAGCCTAAGCAATCACGGTTTTATTTAGCGCTAAACCCTAGAATGGTCCATCACTTTCACATTGTGAAATATTACATGAGGAATTCATACTGAATATAGGCCTTATTGAACATTTATATTGTTAAATTTAGGCCTTACTGGGAATCCATACAGTCTGATATAGACCTTATCCATAGTGTTAAATGTGGGCCTTTAGGAATTTATATTGTTGAATATAAGTCTTATCAATTATTAATATTGTTGATTATAGGCCTTTTTGGGAATGTATTGTTGATTATAGGCCTGATTGGGAATGTATTGTTGATTATAGGCCTGATTGGGAATGTATTGTTGATTAAAGGCCTGATTGGGAATGTATTGTTGATTATAGGCCTGATTGGGAATGTATTGTTGATTATAGGCCTTTTTGGGAATGTATTGTTGATTATAGGCCTGATTGGGAATATATTGTTAAATAGAGGCCTGATTGGGGAAATTATATTATGATATGAATGAATATTAATTGTTTTGTGAAGTATTGAATCACTGAATGACAGAAATTGAATATTATATAATTTGATAGATAGTTTAAGTGAAAACATCTCTGCTGGCTTCAGTTTACTTTATTACATATTTTTGTGTTCTGATGAGTTGTGTGTGTGTGTGTGTGTGTGTGTGTATGATTGAGATGCAGGATGAATACTAACATCACTCTCCTGGCAGGTCAGAGTCCCTCTCCTCCCGACATTTACCCATCTGCACTACGTCAGGCACACACGCACACACACGCGCGCGCACACACACACACGCACACACACACACACACACACACACACCCACACGCTTGCACTGTGGATTACCTAGTCTGCAGGACAGAGTCGTTTCTATGGAAACCTCATAGCAGGCTGCTTGAGCTACCAGTGAACCAGCAGTAAAGAAAAAAAAGGCCCTCTCCTCTTCCGCTTTGAGATGTGTGTGTGTGTGGTGAGGATCTCTGAATAAATGATATACCCACCTGTCACTCAGGTTACATTTTTAAGGAAGGGCAGAAAAGTAATTACTCTAATTAGATCTTTATTTTGTTTTCAGATATAGCACTTTATTTAGGACGTGTTTAAGCCGTGTCTAATAATCTTCTAATAGCACACCAACCTCCTAGACACATCTTAGTCCTCGTCTTCCCTCTATAGGGGCTTTTGAGATGAGGAGTTGGTCCAGGAGGAATGCTTAACAGGACAACTACTTTAATTTGCTTCAGTTTTAATGTCATTATACGCACACTCGGGTGTACAGTACCATGAAATGCTAGTCGGCTAGCTCGGGTGCAGATCAGCATTCAACACACAACGCATTTACGCAGTGCTGTTACACAACATGAGCAGAAGAACAGCATTAAATACATCTTACATTAATTATGAGAGACTGTGTACCGTAGCCATGACAACAAATATAAAGGTTATAAAGTGGATAAATTGAATAACACAGGGTCTCAGATGAGCCTAACCGTAGGACTTGGTTGTGATGATATAGTTCTGTAATAAATAAGACAAAGTACAGCGCGTCCTGATTTTGCCCTGGGTCGACATGGGCGGAGCTTAAATTACACTTGATCAGCCACTCACAAACTTGATCATTTTTATATATATGTATACATATACATGTACTAGTGCACTGCGCCAATGTTAGCCAAGATCTCCAGTAGTAGCTATCTGACGTAAAGTACAGTTTATACAATCAGGTTTGCTATTGGTTGATTGAATTAACTTATACTCCGCCCTTGTTGACTCAGGGATGCCTCGCAAAATCAGGACTCAAACACTAGAACCCCGTGTAGGAATCAAATTCTGGGCTAGTCACTCTGGATTACCTGTAAAAAGAGGTGGGCTTAGAATGAAGACATTATCAAGAGGCGTGGTTAGGTGATATCCAATCAAATCAGCTCCTCTCATTCCTTTTAAAAAACCAAGTGTAATGACATACGAATCGATTTTGATGATCGATTTCACCTCCAATATCTTAGTGGTTGAAATAATCGGCTGGCTGAGAGAAATGACTACAGATGTGCTGGTATGTCATTTGTTTTCGTTAGATGTTTTATTGAGTCTATTAATAAAAGATTCTATTAATTCTATGCTGTTTTCCTTGAAGTCAGGAAAATACCTTCAGACTTTCGCTCATTTCTGACTACCAAAATAGCAACTGGGTGAAAACGGGGAAAAAAAATTGGTTTTGGTTTTATAACTAGCAAAACGCCGGCGTTACATCACTAAGTTATGCTTTCCGGTTTATGCGAGTTGAGATGAATCGCCACCTGTTCGACAGATGAATACGTTTTATAAGGCAGTAACATCGTCGTCGTAATATAGTGTTTGTAGACGTGAGAATCGGTGTCATACGGTCAAGCTAGCTAATAAACAAGTCTTTTTATAACACAAGCGTCCATGTCTGGTTACCTGCATCGTTTTACTCAAGTCTGCTCATCTAGTACAAGGGCACTAGATGATTAAATGGTGTTAATCTTTAATTATGTGAGAAAGGGCTGTAGACGAGCCAGGCCCCCATGCTGGGTTTAGAAACGGGAAGGGAGTGCATGCGGCTGTAACCTGGAGTTAAACGCCTCGCAGCAGAAGTGCTGAGGGCGAGGGCAGGTACGGTAAAGCCCACATCCCTGTCCTGAACACCAGTGACCCTGCGGCGTCCGCACATCTGGACCTGGCGTCTATAGTCTGATCTCAATTGAGGAGATTGGCGGCTGGGTGGAGTCTGACCTCAGACGGCTTGTGTGCATGCATCTGCAAGAGTGTGTTTATGCGTTTCTGTGTATATTTAAATGTGTTTCTATAGTAATAACGTGTGTATGTGTGTGCAGTAGAAATAATTCAGTCTGAGTGAGAAAGTGTGTGTGTGTGTGTAGAGGTTAGCGTTTGATTGACAGGTGAGGAGAGTCTCGCTGCTCTGGGCTTCATAATCAGCAGCTTTATGCCGAGCACAAAGGATTGTGGGAAGCGAGGGATGAGAGGAGCAGAGAAGTGCAGAATAGTAAAATTCCCAGCGGAGCGAAAGGCTTGCGTTCACACCTTTGTTTATTTCCCCTCGCTCCTTTGAAAAGGTTTCCTGCGTGTGTGTGTGTGTGTGTGTGTGTGTGTTTGCGGTGTGCGGGTTGTTTTGTGTATTTTGAAAACGTGTTTGTGATTTTTTTGTAGGGTTGATGTGGATTTTTTGAATATTAACCGTCATCATTACTGACAGATGAAAAGTGTCATTATGGTTTTATGAGCATGAGGCCTTGTGCTCTGCGTGTGTGTGTGTGTGTGTGTGTGTGTGTAGGTATCTGAGTGTATTGTGGTTGACTGCATAGATGTGCCTCTGTGTGTGTGTGTAGGTATCTGAGTGTATTGTGGTTGACTGCATACATGTGCCTCTGTGTGTGTGTGTAGGTATCTGAGTGTATTGTGGTTGACTGCATACATGTGCCTCTGTGTGTGTGCATGTATGTATTTGAAAGCGTGTGATGCAGTGACAACACAACGTCCATCCTGATTGGACGAGCTGAGAGAGTGACTCAGGCTCATGGGTGTTGCCAGTTAAATATTCTATTTTTACTTGTAATAACCACCATATATAGCTGACAAACTACATTCTGCCATGACTCTCACACGCACACAATATCATGTTTTTTCTCTTCTGAAATATATAGATTATGAAATTACATTTTTTGGTTTTGTTAAATAATAAGCTTAAATACTTACAATATTTATCCAATATTTGTCTTCTAACACACTGACCCTTTACTCCAGCTATTAGCATCAAGAGCTATACTGTTAACAAATGCAGTGTTTTATTCAAAGACTGTGAAATATCACATACTGTATGCTATTATGCAGTGACCAAAACAGTGATAATCAAAGCTATTTTATATTGTATGCACTTCAGAGGAGCCTCATGCTCTTAAGTTTTAAATGAAAACGCTTTTTTCTTTTTTCTTTTTTACTTTTTTCTCTTTTTTTTCCGTTAAAGGTTGATGCTTTGGAAATAAATTCATATATAGGTATCCATCAAGTCAAATATATCTTTAATTGTGACAAAAAAATAAAGAAAATATCATAGAAATTGGCAAAAATATTCAGGTATCACAAATGTGACATTTTTCACTTTTTTCCAATAATTTTTATGAGATTTTTCTATTGCATTATTATTTTTGCTATACCCCTTTGCATTTCTTTTTTATTTGCACTTCAGTTTATAAATATATATACATATATATTGCAATATATATTTACATTTTTTCCATCACACTTAAAGACCTCAGTTTGCCTAATATGCCTATGCATGCATTTATTTCCAAAACATAAACTTTTAATTTAAAATAATTCAACCTAAACTTTACATTTGAAAGTTGTTGCTTAGGCATACTAGTCAAACTAAGGTGGCAATATTTATTTCCTTGCAGCACTTTTTTGCATTTTTTTTTCCCCTTTGCATTTCGCTTTTTTATTTGCACGTATGATGTATATATTTTACCTAAATAAAACATTTATTTCACAACAGGAACATTTATTACATAGTAAGATTGCATTTGTTACAATTATATCTCCTTAGATTCATGCTAACTGTTCCAGACTTCAGTTAACCCCTAAACTCTCGGCTTATTATTCAGTTCTTCATCTTAAATCATATTATTCAGTAACTGCAGTGAAACTAATAGGAAAGGTGGGTAGTTACGAGAGCGAGGAGAAGTCTGGACCCGCCAACGGATCCTGGGAGTTTAAGAGATTAAGACCTCATTTCCAAAACACTTTGCCTTCAATATTTACAAGCTTAAGCAATTACTGTTAAAGATCATTCATTTCACCCTTAAACATTAATTCGATGTTATCAGACGTAGGTATCAACATGTAAACATGGATAAAAAGATCATATATCCTTTTTGTCTTATTGCTACCGTCGCCGTGCTTCTGTCCAGAATGACATGATGTTATTACAGACACTTTACTGGGTAAAAAGTATAGAGTGGACCTTTTAATTTTGTTATAGCCATTACAATGTAATGCAGGCAAGTGTGAAAATAAGCAACACTCAAGATTCAGATTCAGAATCTTTTATTCGTCATGTACAAAGTGTACGTGAGGAATTACATGAATTTCCGTCGTTTAAAGGATAACGGATAAAACCATGCTGTAAAAAACAAACAAACAATAAAATACATATCGTACAAGTATACAGAAATAAAAGAATAAAGATACTGTGAATGTTGTGAGTTGGATGTACAGTTACATTATAAACCCCAGAGTTATGTACAGGTGTATAAATGTACAGTAGCTGTGTGAGGAACCAGGTTCCACTGTGTGCCTAGTCTCAGAGGCTTTATGCTCATTTATGAGAGTTATGGCCCGGGGAAAGAAGCTGTTCGGGTGACAGGTAGTGCCAGTTTTTAAGGCGCTCACTCTGCACTGGAAGAGATAGAGATTGTGTGTGTGTGTGAGGGGTCGGCCATGACTTTCCTTTGTCATCCTGGATGAGTGCAGCCAGTCTTTTTTTTTCTTCTGCACAATGCGGTGTATTTTCTGGACAATAGCACATCCCTCGTCTTTATTCTGTCTGCTTATGTCACAATCTTCTATCAGACATTTTTATGATCCGTTACGTTTGTACTGCCTCTAAAACGGCCCTTCACACCTCTACTAGTGTATCTAGTTAAGTTTTTGTCCCGTTAGTGTTGCCGTAGTTCAGCACTGTATCGTTTCCTGATCTATACCTCTCTGTCAGGCCCGGAAAAAATATCGGTCTGTAAGTCAGTCCTCATGAAATAGTTATTATATAACATTGTTTAATGCTGACACTGTGTAATTCACTCTTTTTAGAGCTACTTACAGATGCTAGTTTCCGCTTGCGCCAAACATCACAACAAAAGCAGAGTGAAATTTAGCAGATGATACCACACCGATTGGATTGAACTCTTAGAAAAAAGGGGTTCCTCAAAGATGCTTTGGATGGATAATTGTTCTAGCTTCCAAAAGGGGTTATTACTTGGAACCTGAAAGTGAAACCCTCTGTTGTAGGATTCTATATAGGATCTCTAAGGGTTCCCCCAGAAGAACAAACCTAGATGGAACCTTTTTATCTAAGAGTTTAGAGGTGAAGGATCTATTCAATTGGTGTGGAGACCATGATCTTACACTGAATGTTAAAAATACAAAGGAGATCATAGTTGATTTTAGGAACACACCAATTTTTGTTAATGCACCCGTTCACATAAACAGTCCTCGTGTTGAAAGTGTTAACAGTGTCTAGGCCTTTCCTGGTCTCTTAATACGACCTACATCCTTAAAAAAGCTCAATAGAGACTGTAGTTTTTGAGGCGTCTCAAAACATTTGGAACGTCTATCAAAACCCTGGTGGACTCCTTGACTGAGCAGGATCCCAAAACAATTAAAAAATCCTGCAAAAATGACGTCAGAAACTATAGACACACAAATGTAGTCATGTTTGGTGTCTGAAGTTTGCTTCTGTAGTTTTGCACTGGCAAAATGCCAGTGCAGTACACATGCTTCATCTACCACCAAGTCTTAACCTCCTGGCAGAGGCAACCAGCAGAATTCATGATGCCATCAAAGCTATGACTGTTTTTAGCTCTGTTACGTCCTTTTGTCTATGTTTATAGATAACAGTGTGTCATTACAGCGTCAGAAAGCACATCAGCAAGTCCGTTAGAGACACTGAACAACTCCACAAAGCCGTTCGATGATTTAGACATGCAGATTGTACGATGCTAAACTGGAGGCTATAAGCTGCTCTTACTTGTTAGCTACATTAGCCTTGTAGCTCTGGTGCAAAATTAAGAAAGCAAATTCAGACGCCAAACGTATGCACATATCATGTTCTCAGTGTGTGGCGGATATTATTTATTTTATTTATTATTTTCTGTACTTTATGTATTTTAGTGTACTATATTTATTTTTTCTTCTATTTTATTCCACTTTATTAAATTGAGATGAGAGCATGGGCATTTCATTTCCTTTTTCTGATATACACGGTACCTTGGAGTGCATTTGACAGTAAACTTGAACTTGAACGCGTTTCACTGTGGTCCATTTGCCTACTGTAAGACTCCTCTTGACCTGCTGAGAAAAAAAAGAAAAAAGAATAGTGTTTAATAAAAATAGAAAGCCTGCTTGCTCTCCTACACTCCTCTGTGCAGTCTATCTTGCGGTCTCTCTCTCCTTCTTTGTCTCTCTGTCCTTTTCTGTCTCTCCCTCGTTTGTCTTGGGACAGGATCGGAGTGCGCACTTGATTTTTCCTTCCCCTTAGCTTTGGCCCCTGATTAAGCGCATAGTATAAACAAAGCGACCTCGTTTAACAGATTACAGAGGAATTAGACGATCAAAGAGCGAGAGAACGTGTGTATGAGAGACGGAGACAGGGAGACGAGAGAAGGTTCGGGTTTGAGTGTGTGAGTTAGAGAGAAGGAGATTGTGTGTGTGTGTGTGTGTGTGTGTGTGTGTGTGTGTGTGTGAGAAAGAGAGAGAGGGAAGGCGAGAGACCTCTTGCCCTGCGCCGTCTGATATCGGAATCCATTTTGTGCTGAATGAACATAACAGTTAATCCCGCCCTGCGGTACAGGCCTGAGGGGCACTGACACAGACACATGCACACTCTCTCTCACACACACACATACACACACACACACACACACACAACAAACATTCATGGGGTTTAAGTACCAGTGAACCTGATAGCACACATTAACATTGCATTATAGCTTCTTTTTTTTTTCTACATGACAATATTTTTTACCCAATTTTCTTACCTAATTTAGTAATATCAATTTCTCGCTCTCTAGCTAGGTCTCTCCTGTCACACAACAGCTACCAACCAGACGCTAAAACATGCTTCTTCTGACACGTTTGACGCCTGACATCTTTTCCGAACTGCTGCTCAGGAAATTCCACAGGAGGAGATGCTCACCGTCCTGTTCCTTAAACATGAGCTAACAGACACCCCTGATTGGCTAGCATCGCTCTGATTGACAGGGAAGAAAGAAAGGCAGCCCTTCCAGCACAGGAAGGAATGGCACATACCCCATTTCCATCAACACAGTGCCAGTGCTGGTAACCCAGAGAACCTTTGTCAAGTCATGCGTCTTACAGAGCTGGTGTGGATTGAAATGCTGGTTAAAACTGAAGCCGCCGTCCCTGATTGATTACTGAACAGCTCGACGTGGTTTAAGTTAAATGGAAACCTATAGCACTGAGTGCTAAACCTATAGTGCTTCTTCGGGTGGATTCTTCAGTTAGGAGGTTAATAAGTTAATAAACATGTTCTGCTGTTGACAAAGTGAAAATATTTTTGAAATGATAAAAATCACTTGTTTGCTTCTATCCTTTTAGTGTTTGGTTTTTTCCAAAATGGCATAATGTCTGGACAGTACCAGAACATTCATTTGAATGCATAAGTTAGCATCCCCCTTGGTTTCTGGGTGGGGGGAAAAATATCGAATTCTAGGTTCATTTAATGGCCTAAATATTGAAAAAGGTTCAAACAGCAACAAACTCTCAAGCAGTTTTAGAGTCAGTGTGAATCAGGAAAACAGCTATATTGACCTTTGGGAAAAGTCCTTAGAGGCCTGTATAATTTATATAACATTAAATTTCACTATCAATATGCAGTATATTATATTGAATAGTATCCCTCATATAGCATCCTCATTTAAATCAGCACAGAGTTTATCAAGCTCCCTGGTCCGAACTGAAAGTGAGACGATGGTACAACATTTCAATAAATCATAGAGACACCAGAGTTTGGGTTGAATTGAATGTTCAAGCAGAAGATGTTTGTCTAACTGGCCCTCCCAAGGACCACCATATGCCTGGAGAGGTGACCGCAGAGGTGAAGATGTAGGAAGTAAGACATACCAGGAAAGTTGGTAATTTTTTTAATCTTTTAATGCATATAATGCCACTCTCACTCCATTCCCACCATGTTTAGCCTTCGTTGCCGTTATAAAGCATGCATCATTCCTCGCTTTATCTTTTTATCGTGTATTCTCTTTAGCGTGAACGCCCATGTTCTTGTCTTGACCTCAAACCCTTTAGGAGTTACAGCAGGACCTCAAGTTAGGGTTTTAAATCCAGAAGGTCCGCTCGATCCTGAGGTTCCTCAGGAGGAACGATGAGTTCTAGATGTTGGTGAGCACATGATTTAAAATACTAGAGATCATATCACGATACTTGATCTTTTCATGATATCATGATATGATATTTCGTTTCGCTGAAGTTGAAGTGATTCAAATATGAGCGAAGGCAAGCATTTGGAACTTCATCAAACTGAACACATCAAGGGGTTTAACATTAAATCGACTTATAAAAGTATCAAAGTATGTAAGAGTTAAATTTTTTATGATTCATTTACTATGTTTCAAACAATACCTCAAACCAGCTTTAATGGATCCACACACTGCCTTTTTTTCTCTTTTCATTTCATCTCGCTGAAAGGTTGTCAACAAAATATAGACGTTGGTTTATTTTGTATGAGGTTCACAGGGTTAATAGCTCCACAGCTAAGCATTTCCTTTCTGAAATATAAAAAGTTTGAAATATAGTGCTATAGAAATTGCCTATTAGTAGAAATCCTTGAAAACACTACAGCAGCATAGCAGACATACAGTAGAACCCTATTTCCGTGATCACGGCGCAAATGCAAAACTAAGGCATAAGATAACCTGGCGAAGAGCAGTACAACTGTAAAAGGGCTACAATGAATACATTATCAAGAGATGTGGTTAGGTGTCCAATCAAATCAGCTCCTCTCATTCCCTTTAAGAACCGAGTGTGCACAACGCAGTGACTGTCTCGTAATGACATGCGATAAGATTTCACGTCGATATTTTAGCGGTAGAAATAACCATCTGGTTGACAGAATTTACAACAAATGTGTTCTGTCTAATTCTGAGCTTTTGTGGATGTCACTCTAGATTATGATCTAGAGTGACATCCACAAAAAACCTATAGCACTGGGTGCTAAACCTATAGTGCTTCTTCACTTTCTTGTATGAAGGAGAACAGCAATGACAAGCAGCTTTCACTTACGGCTATCCATGTTGAGTTTCCCGGTCAATCTCCTTCCACAAACACGGCTGCGACAAACCAGCCACGCATATGAATGCATTTTTTTGACGGATACCAAAAAGTCCTTGTGAACGCGGCCTTATATGCATTACTGACTTGTCGTAGGCGGGTCTCTGGGCGAAGATTTTTCTTTTCTTTTGCGTGACCAGGAAACTCAACATGGATACCTGTAAGCGAAAGCTGCTTGTCATTGCTGTTCTCCTTCATAGCTCTCTGTGAGCTGTCTTTATAGATTTTAAGCTCTGGATCGGGCAGCTCTGGACGCGAGCTGACAACCGTGATTAGTTTCTCCTCCATCTTCCTCAACACCGACATGAATGACTGTGGCCCCGCCCAGGCTGTCTCCTATTGGCTGACGCAAACTATGTGTTTATGTCGGCTAATTACCTTGTCTTTATGACAGCAATAAATGTGGCGAGTCTGGTATTTAATTAATTGCGTTAGTAATTTTAATTAATTTGATTAATTATATAATAATCCATGTGTAATAATGCATCAACTGTCGGATTCACGTTTAGTCGCCCACAACTCACCCTGCGCTCACACCGGCACCGATTTTTCGTCTTGCGTCGCTCAAAATGCTCTCCTATCTCCTAGTTTACTGCCGGTTGCCATGGTTTTAGTGGTCGCGCCAGGCTAGTGCAGATGTGTAGGTCACACACATTGACCTGAAAACGTTTGCTCTTCGCAATCGCTGCCGCCTTGGTTCAGGAGCTGTGAGTAGGAACGAGTATCTGGAACCAAAAAACACAGATAATGTTTCACTGTAGGGGGATAAAAAGAAGTGTACCACCATCCCTCTCTCCCACTGGTAGTCGCCACATCGCTTCGCTATTCATTTGCATAAAGTTAAACTCTGCTCAAGGGTGTTTCTCAATATGTGTTCTTGTGTGTTCTTGTGTTTTCTCGCTTGACGTCATCTTTTAATGCCCAAGTTATATTCCAATACTCGAGAACACAAATGCTGAGAACAGTTTAAAAACCAGGAATTGTTCTTGACCGCCCCAAAAACATCGGATGGTGACTTGCCGATGAGAACTAACTAAAAGTGCCATAATTCATTGCCACCGAGATTAGACTGCTTTTCCAGAATGAATCCAGTTTATAGTGCGAGTACCATGAACACAAATTATCACGTGTTTATTTCTCCTGCAGTCTCGACCCGATCTCACGTGAGCTTTGTAGGAATTTTAACAAGCGAGTGATTTTGTTGGATTCCATACGAATAAGGTAGTAAGAAAAGTTACGAGCACTAAAGCCTATTACTCACCCTAATTCTAGCCATTCAGAACTTTTCATACGAGTTGACTTGCGAGAATTCTTATACATTTGCAACCGTTAGACCATGTTAAAAGCCTCGTGCTTCTCTTACAAGCTCACCAAGCAGCTCAACACAGCAAACTGTAACAACTGGGTAATCCAAAAAATCAAAGTCATAGTCTTTAGCAGGGCTCAAAACACAGGCAGGCAAGGTAATCAATGGGGAATCCATAATTTTAATCAAAACAAACAGGCAAGGGTCAAAACCTGGATGTGCAAGAGAACTAGACACTAGGAACACAGAAAACCGGGCTAAAAATGTACGTAAAAAACACGGCAAGGCTTTGCAAAGGACAGAGGAGAACACCAGGTATAAATACTAATACTAATCCCTAACTATGGAGGATTCAAGGCAGATACTATTCAAACTCAGGAAACAGTAACCTCCTGACAATCATGACAAAGCTCTCTGGAGGAACCATTAAAGGTTCTATGTGTAACCCTACAACAGTGTGTTTCTTTATCAGAAAGGGTTTTGAATAAGAACCCTTTTAGAATGCTAAGAACCCTTAACTAAACAATGAACCCTTGAAGAACCCTTTTTCTAAGAGTATACTGCTGAGTTTCCATTGACGATAGCTGGGACTGGATCAATACAGTTAAAGGTCTGAACACTGAAACTGGTAGCAGATTTTGATGTAGTAATTACGGGTGCCTGTGAACAGCTGCAGAGTCGCCACGTTATTAAACGCATTATTATTATGACCCGGGTCAGTGAACTCATAGCAAGTCCTGAGAAAGCCATACTTTTATTTTGCTTAGGGATTAATGATTAGGGATTTCATCTTCTACTGAGTTTATTGGATTGCTTATTGATCCGTATTTGATGTCCAAAATGGCTTTTAATAATCTGACAGCTTGCACTCTACTCCACCAGCTGTCCAGTTTAACCGGGTCTAAAGTTAGTACCGAGTTTACATCAGCCTCTGACACCTGACACGTAAGGTTTTAAGAGAAAATACTGATGAGTAGAACTCTAAGATGGTTTTTCTGACAGCCTAAGATAATTCATCTAAAATATGAATTTGAAATACAAAAAAAATATTTTGTAAATTGTATGATGCTCGGCATGTAATTTGTACCAAAATACTTTTGTGTTGTGTAGTTTTGTGTTCCACACACTTGACTGACTTGTCAGAAGACATAAGGAGGTGTCGACTGATTTGTTTTTATCTATGGTGCAAAAACCATAACTGTTGTTACCGGATGTTTAATAAGGATTTAAAAGATTTTACATAATTGATAATACCCTTTATTATTCATCATACTTTTTTGCTAGCTAAGCTAAGAATTGGATAAACTAACTAGCTAAACTAAGCTGCTAAAGTGAGATGTAGTGCACTATTAACATCCCCGAAAAATGAAGTGTCGAACGTTGGACAATGTTTTACACTCGGTGGTTGCACCCTACGTAGGGAAAGGGGACGGAGCCATCGTTGATTCTGTCCAGTGGTGATTTTGTCCGTTAGCCCTCCTTCTCGGTTCTGGAGTGCATGATGGGACAGGTTAGTGCAAAAAGTGTCCATCGTGCCACATTTAGATTTTGCTGAATGGCTGATGCATCGAGCGAGAACAAATCAGGAGAGAAAAGTTTAAACCACGACATACTACATACTCAAATACATAGTGTATAGTGTGGGAATAACTGTATACTAATAAAGTGCATTGTACACTTTTAGAAAAAAGGTAAAATCTAGAACCCTTAAGGGTTTTTAAGTTGTCCCTCTGGGGGAACCCTTAAAGGTTATGGAATGCTGTTATATGTCGAACCCTACAATAGAGTGTTTCCCTATCAGAATGGGTTTTGAGGCTAAGAGCCCTCAACTATCTGAAGAACCCTATTTCTAAGAGTGTACGCCATTTGTGATGCAGCTTGACAGTTTTACATGTGAGACATTTATCCTGCAAGAATTTAAGTATTAGGTCAAGGTGCCATTTGGTCTTTTGAGACACAGCACGTGTTTGAAGTCATATTCCGGTCGGGAGGTCAAAAGGCTGTCAGCGTCTCATGAGATTTTATTTAACATGCTATAGTTTCGCGACCTCACCGGAGCGTGTATGAAACCAAACGCTCCATTAATAACGGCTCATTAACGAGCCTTAATGAGAGACCGAAACGGCAGAAGTTAAGGACTATCGATCCTTTTGGACGTCCAACGCTCAAACAGATGCTTGACTTTCTCGAAATACATCCTCTTTACTTTGTACCAAAATTAAAAATGGAAATAAAATATGTTTAATTAACATTCAGCACTGAGCTTGTTGTCTCGGTCCTTATCTAATGTCAACTGTGTCAACTAGGAGTTAAGTTGAAGTGTGTGTGTGTGTGTGTGTGTGTTCTGCCGTTGCTCTATATTTCCTGATGGCCAGATTGGTCCTTTTTAATTAATGCGCGTGTCTGACTTTAAATGAGCTTCTTAATTGCAGTTCAACTCATTCAAATAAGAACTGCTTGTCCTAATGGTTAACGTAATAATCTTATCTGTGTTTAAGAGGACATTTAAACCAGCTGTTTATGTGTCAGCACTGCCTAATTGTGTATTTAATTAATTACGAACCTGTTTAATTATTACTAACACGCCACTGATAAATCAGTAGCCTAAGGATAGAGCAGCACTGCTAAAGGTTGGAGAAAGTAGGTTTTTTTTTTTAACTGGATAAGATTATTTGTTAGAACTGCATAGAGGTTTAGAATACACAGCGACATTTCTAGTGTTGAATTAACACCCCACAGCTTTGAATGAACTTTCCTTAATATCTTGCAGTATTTGTATTTGTGTCCAGCTGGACTTACACAGAAACACTGTAAAAGTTAAAGTAATAGTTGAAGCGAAACATCAAATGTACACAGTTTCCTCCTCACCCCAAATGTAGTCAATCAGCCAAGTGATGTTTGGTGTCTGAGGGTTGTGCCTTTAGTTTTGCATTCGAGCTATGAGGCTAATGTAGCTAACAGGCAGTGGAGGTTTGCCTCACCCAAAATCTTTTCTGTAAAAATATCTGCCTCAATTCATATCCAGTTCTTCAGTAAGGTCACAGACTTGACCGGTGTGGTTTAGGACACAGTATAGTTTTCCTATGCGCAGGTTGCTGGCCTATCATTCCACCCTCATTCCATATGTGCTGCCTCCCAAAGTTTAAAGGTGGATAAGCTGGAAGTGATGCTGATGATATAATATGGTTCCACTTAGAACTTAAATTTACAATAACAATTAACTCTCCCTTTCGTAGCTTTAATGAAATTTTAAGCAAGTAGTAGGCTATATGAAGATTTGGCCATGTATTTACAGAAAGGATTTGGATGAGATAGATTGCAGTTACTTGGCGAAATTCCTGTTTTGAGACCACGGGAACGGGATGGTTAGTTTGTAATTACAAAAGAAAAATCATACCTAGAAGCAACCTTTGGCAGAAGGTTCCTTGTCAGTTGTCATATAACCATAAGATAACGAAAGTTCCCAGAACGTTTCAAAGAACAGCGCTGACTTTGTTAACCAACATAGAACGTTCCCGGAACGTTATGGTTCCCAACCCCCAAAAGGGAACCAAAATGGGAACGTTTGGGAAACGTTCTGTGTTTGCTGGGTACATCATTAGCCTCATGGCTCAAAAAAAAAACCCAAAAGAAGCAAACGTCGGACAACAAACATGTCTTGGCTAATCGACTACATTTGGGGAAAGGGGCACCTTGGGTAAATGTGCGTAATTTTTGGGTAATTAATTGCTCATTAGTCATAGAAGCTACCTGAAATATGCAATAACGCAATGTTTCAGGCTCTATGAAATTCCCGTGCATTGCTTTGCTTTGCTTGCATCAAAACTGTAGAATGGCCCATTTTAAAGAACAGATCAAACTTGTTTTCGTTTAAATACGCAGCGCCACCTGTCTCGGTTTTGCACCTTCACCTCGGCGGGGAGAAATTAATTTCGCAGTAATTTAGCACCAATCTGTCTGTGACTGACGCGTTGCCCCTCCCCCTTCTAACCGTATTAGCATATAAACATCCGTGTGTGTGTGTGTGTGTGTGTGTGTGTGTCAGAGTATGTAGGTCACGATGAGGATTATCTTTATTTCGTAATTGTTATTCTGACGCAGTTAAATGATTTCCTCCGTGGCTCTGGGGACGAGCACAGCCGTTATTCTGGACGCACGCAACGAGCGCACCATACGAGCGCACCATACGAGCGCCAGTGTTCAGTCTGAAACTGCGCTCTGTCATGTCAACCTTTTGAGAGGGCTTTACATTGGCCCATGCAATCTGGCAGACCTATAAAACATACATACCTCTTGTTTGCTGAAAACAGAATGCAATAATTACCATCATCATTATCTTCATAGTCGTCATTTCAGCCAAATCCACTCGGTCGCCACGTGCTTCCAAAAATCAGTCTCGCCATTGCAAATTCGTAAGAATTCGCACAACTCGTACGAAAAGATTCTGGCGAGGGGCGGGGCAAGCGGGGGTAGCTTTATGTTCTAGTTCGTTCGTGTGATATTCCAATAAATTCGTTGGAATTCCTAGGAATTTCTGCCACGGTTGGTATTTTTTTTCCCCCCACACCTGTTGTCGTCGTGTACAAGACGCCAAAGTTCATATGACCCAAACGAGCACGTAGGGTCCAGATCAAGACAAACCAGAACCGACTTAAAATGGACAAATAACAACGTATTTTTTTTTATTATGGCCCAATTTAAGTCAGGCCAGTCTGGTCCAATGATGGACGTCTCTGGTCGGTCGATTACTCACGGATCTATCCTGGGGAATAAGATGAGCACGTCACTAATAACGTCTAGGTAGCTTAACTGACATAGCTAACGCTTATCTATCTCTGGATGAACACAACTAAACAATGTGGATCCAGGAAGAGCGAATGAAGCCGCACTATCAGAGAACCAGATGGTTTGTTTAAGGGTCCAACGTGACACGGTTGTTGTTGTTGTTTTTTTGCTGTGATAAATGGACAGTTCATAACCCTTATATGAAGATAGAGTTTATGATTGTCTATTAAATATAGAGTCTATTATTAGGCTATAATAGTAAGATGATCCCTAAGAAGTGTAACATACAAATATTCAGTGAACCCGTTATTAATTCAGTGATGTGCAACTCGACGTTTTGGCCACTTGCATGATAACAAGAGCAACGATTTTTTTGATTTTTAGAGTTTCTCTGAGTACACGCTTTTTAAAATGAAGGCGCCAGAAAAAAAGTTCTTTAGAGCCATTTTTGGTTCCCTGAGGAACCTTTCTTTTCAGTGGGTGGTTCTTTAACCATTTTTGCTGATACACAATTAACTGAATCATCATTTCCCACCACATTGTAAACATTTATGGTGGGAAGTCATTTTTCAATTGTTTGTGGTGCCAACCAAAAATGTTAAAGAAACAGCCATCAAAAGGTTCTTTAGGGAACCCAAATTGTTCTTTTATGGCATCGCTCTAAAGAACCTTTTTGGCACGTTTATCTATGTCAGTGTGAATTATCTTATATTCGTTAGCACAGTGAGCACCGACTCACCAAGCGTGAATCATTGATTGTCCTATAAGAGGTTGTTATTTGTCAATCTAAGTGTGTCCTGTACTCCTAGAAAAAAGGTTCTATCTAGAACCCTTAAGGGTTCTTCAGAGAGGGTTCCAAGCACAAAGTCCCTCAGAAATCTATCCGAAGAACCCTTAGGGAACCCTTTTTTTCTAAGAGTGGGGTCCACGTTGATCTCACACACGTCCATGAGTTCTACATATGAACTTTGACGTTTCGTATGTGAACGTGAACGACCGCAGTAGTGGTCCTCAAATGACGTAGTACGGACTTTCACTCAGGCTAAAATCCAGAAATATGTCCGAGAAAGACGTCGCAAGTTCGTAGCAATTCGTACGACTTAATTCGTATGAAAAGTTACGACGGTTAGGGGCGGGGTTAGTGTTTGTACCTTTTCTTACGACTTCATTCGTATGAAATCGAACGAAATCCAAGCAACTCCCCCTCGCTAGTTAGCATTCGTACGAATTTATCATGAGATATGGTTGCGTTTTACACACCTTTCATGCTCACTGGGCAAAGGGAACAGTAAAAAATGGGAATAAGTATAATATAATAATAATAATAATAATAATAATAATAATAACAAATACGACTAGTGATGCATAAGGTGCAGAGTTTTCTAGTCCAAGTCAGCCGTGGTGTAGTAATTGTCCTGTAACTGTCAGATTTACAATGAGCTGATTTGCCTGCAGCTGCCACTCACAGTCTGGGACGCGTTTTAATCCAATCAATTAAAACCAATCAAAACTTTAAGCCCTCCTTCCTGAAGTTCATTTTTACATCTGTTATCTTTATTTCTCGCGCGATAAGCTCTGGCTTGGCGACGGATTTAAACGTCTACAGTCACGATGAGCATCAGCAGCAGCATCCCAAACTCTCAGCCGGCCTGACAGATGGAGCGAGCCCCGGTCGGTACAGCGTGCATATGGCAGCGCGAGGTGTTTGTGCGCGACTCCGCGCGCTAAGCCCCCTTATTAAGGCCGTCCACCGCGCAACTGGTGCTTCGCTCTGCCCCGCGAGCTCTCGCTTCTTCGCATACAAGCGGAGGCTTAATCCCTCGCGTGAGAGGACTGCTTCTCTCGCGCTCACATCGTGCAGACAGACGACTGTACCGGGCTCGACGCCTTAATGTTTGGCATTCATTACTTTTTATTTCAGAGACGCCAATACTGTGAGCGTGAGCGATTTTTAGGTCCAGTTGTAAGCCTGATCAGTTTTCAGAAATAATTCCTAGATAACGTTATTATTATTATTATCATCATTATTATTATTATTATTATTATTATTATTATTATTATTATTATTATTAATATTATTATTATTATCATTATTGTTATTATTATCATTATCATTATTATTATTATTATCATTATTATCATTATCATTATCATTATCATTATCATCATTATTATCATTATCATTATCATTATGATCATTATTATCATTATCATTATTATTATTATTATCATTATTATTATTATCATTATCATTATGATCATTATTATCATTATCATTATTATCATTATGATCATTATTATCATTATTATCATTATCATTATTATTATTATTATTATTATTATTATTATTATTATTATTATTA
>JAOUQW010000023.1:895653-905876 GCA_028565825.1 Olivaichthys viedmensis
TAATAATAATGAGAATAATAATAATAATAATAATAATAATACTAGCCCCTGTAGGAATGATAGAACTCATTATTATTATTATTATTATTATTATTATTATTATTATTATTATTCTCATTATTATTATTATTATTATCATTATTATTATCATTATTATTATTATTATTATCTTGCACCCAAACAGGCAACATTGAAATTGTTATAACGCGTGTGGCCCAATGTGATGGCTTTGGGTCTTGTTTCTCCTTCGCCTGACCCGTGTGCATTTTGAGAGCGTCCCCTCTGAGACGCGCTCATTTCACCAAAACCGGGGAACGCGTTGAGCGACGCGCGCGCGCGCCACGCTAATCGTTTCTAAAAGAGCGCAAACGGTTTTCCTGTCTGTTGGTGAGGCCCAACAAAAAGCGAGTCTGACACGGTCCACTTAGCGGCCATAAAGAGTGAGATAGACCGGTGGAGAGCGAGAAGTCAATCTACTTAAAAAAATAAATAAAGGAGACTTGGCCGAATCCCAAACGGAATTAAAAAGCCACCATCGTTCGAATGAACCACAACAGCTTTAAACCATAATTAGGCGATAATTCACAATGCGTTAAAATGCGATGAATGAAACAAGCACGTGTGTGCAAATCTGTTTAAAAAGCTCTGACAAAGAACCAATTCTTTAAATGTGTATTTTGTGGGTTTGGTGTTTTTTTTGTTGTTTTTTTTTGTTTGTTTGTTGGTCATATACAATATTTAAATAAAATGTCCTCTAAGTATTACAAATGCACTAAATTAGCGCAATATATTCCTGAGATTAGAGCAGTTTTAAAGCATATTAATCGAAATATCAGGAGCTTTTATAATAAAATTTTTTGGCTGTCTACAGACCGGCCACTCAATAAAAGAAAATAAACTGCAAGGCACAGCCACATTAATCCTATCCCAACATAGTTCACTAAGCGAGGGGTTTATTCGTGCATTAAAATGTTTGCCAGTATGTATTAAACGAAACTTACGTTTCTGCTGCAAAAATAGAATAATAATAATAAAAATAAAATAAAATCCGAAAAGCGAAGTAAATATGGCGAAAGAAGCGACGGCCAGCGCTAAAAAAAAAAAAAAAAAAAAGAAAGGAAAAAGCAAACCAGCATAAAGAAATGTCCGCGCAAAAGAAAGAAAAGGAAAAAATCATCAAAAAAAAACGTTAAAAGCGCACTCGGTTCCTTATTAGGCGAAGATACAATATTTATTCCGTGTCTCCAGGGATGAGGCTCCTTCTCTCTCTATTGTCCTCCCATTCCTCAATGCTGATGCTTAATTTTCAAAACTTCGATATTACCAAGGGACCTACGACATCAGCCGGAGAAAAACCCGGCAAGTACATAATCCGAGCCAGGGAGCCGCACCGTGCAGTGGGGAGAGAGAGGCGCTCTTTCAGCCGCTTTTTTGACCGACTCCGAGAGGCCACGCTTTCGTTTTGCACGCGCTATTTTTTCCGCAGGATTTTTCTCCTTTCTTTCGTTCTTTATTGCGTTTAAATCGACGGCGAGCGCGAGGATAATCCGGGGGGTTTGTTGGATCGCGAGAATGTCAGCCACCTTTCCGGGACTGGTTCACGATGCGGAGGTATTCCCATTTAAATACGTTCATTTTAGAATTCGTTTTGGAGACTAAATTACATTTCATTTATATATATATATTTATTTATTTATTTATTTTCACCTCATAATCCAAAACGAGTTAAGACACATCATTAGTCGCGCGCGCGCGCGCGTGTGTGTGCGCGTGTTTATTGTGCTCTATCTAACTGTATAAAAATGAGCAGGAATATGTGGCTTTATTATCCCGGTTCTGATTTTTTTATTTAATTTAAATATATATATATATATATATATATTATTTTTTTTGCAGTTTGTTTTTTTAAGGCGTTCGCCGACTAGACTCACCCACTTTTTTTTATTTTATTTTATTGTGAATGACTCCGGTGTCTCGTGCTGCAGTTAAACCTGCGCATAAGCTCGTGGGGACAAATGATTTTAATAGCTTTGTCACGATATAATAACTCTACATTCTTAGAAAGAAGAAGGAAAAAAAAGACACACACACACTCTGTGGCAAATGATAGACAAGTGATAGAGAGAGAGAAAAGAGAAGGGGGGGAAAACGCTGCCACGTCGCTCGTTTTGCTCGCGCTTTTACAGCTGAGCGCTGTTTTTCACGCTCTCCCTCCCAGGCACGGGGAGAGTGACACCGCCGTCAGGTGCTTTTCTAAAGACACTTTGAGCTCGTACGCGTGTGTGTGTGTGTGTGTGTTTTGTGCGTGTGTTGTGCATCTGTGTGTGTTTGGCAAGGCCGAGTTTCTGCTCCTTTTTTCGCGACAATGTTTTCGCTCAATGGAGTAGCGCGCGACTTGCGCCCGGTTTAGCTGCGAGCGCTTGTTAAATGACGTCCCTCATATTTTTTCTCTCCTTGCCACAGATACGTCACGACGGATCAAACAGCTACCGTTTGATGCAGCTCGGCTGCCTGGAGTCCGTGGCCAACTCGTCGGTCGCCTACTCGTCGTCGTCCCCGCTCACGTACCCGGCCACCGGAACCGAGTTTGCGTCGCCGTACTTCCCCACGAACCACCAGTACACGCCCCTGCACCACCAGTCCTTCCACTACGACTTCCAGCACGGGCACCACGCGGCCGTGAACGCGGACGCCTACTACTCGCAGCAGTACTACCAGCAGCTGCATCATCACGGCGAGCCGACCGACTTCATCAACCTGCACGGCGCGCGCGCGCTCAAGTCCTCGTGCCTGGACGAGCAGCGGCGAGAGCTGGGCTGCCTGGACGCATACCGCCGCCACGACCTGTCGCTCGTGAGCCACGGCTCGCAGTACAGTGTGCACCCCGAGCAAAGGCTGCTGCCCGGGGCGGGTCTGGGGCTGCCGACGCCGGGGGCTGATGATCTACAGGTACCACATGCACCCCCACCCAGTGTTGTCCTACTGTCCAACCATGCAAAACACACACACACACACACACTTAAGTCAAGCATACACACACACACACACACACACACACACACACACACAGGCCTGGCGACATGTGAAGTTGGCTCTTTGTTATCAGAGAAAACTACAGCAACCGGGTGAAGTGGATATAAAAAAAAAAAGGATAATTAGAAAATCCGCACTATGCTGCAATTTCAATTAAATAATAAAAAAAGCTGCGCCCGAGCAACATAAATAATGTCGCATTAAAATACACGCATAAATTGCTAGGGAATTCCAGCAACATTATGGAAAAGTAAAAATAAAGATAATAATTTTTCATAATTATACCAAAAAATAATAACTCAATGATTACAAATTCACAAAATGTTACAATTTCAATTAACGGAATATGTAGAGAGAATCAAGGTGCTGGCTGAAAATACAATCTTTTTTTTTTTCTTTTCTTTCCAATACTAATAAATAAATACAAACATAATAAATAGCTCGATTTTTTTCCCCTCTAATTTGTCATTTAAAAAAAAATGCACAAACCGAATCATTTAAATGAAGTCAACAGACGCTCCCTCTGTGTATTTCTTTTGAGCGTCTCTCTAAAAAGCTGCACAGAATTAAATCTAATTTTAGGTGTATGTTTTCCGCATTGTGCTATTGAGAGGTCGGAATGAATCGCGTGAATGCGCGCGCCTCTCCGTTAAAAGGGGGGATTAAGAGCTTGGAAAGGCGCGCGAACAAAAGGCCAAATCCTCCGCAGTAGAGCACCGTAGTTTATCCAATTTAGGACTTAATGTCAATCAACTGGTTATTTATGCAGAGACATCTTGAGCGCAGTTCAAGTTTAACTGGCGAGTTAAAAAAAAAAAAAAAAAAAGAGTAAAGAGAAGATGAAGTAGGACTGGTTCGTGATTCGCGATTTTTCGGTTTTGTTTCTATTTTTAACTTTCAAACAAAACACACGAAAAGTGTGTGTGTGTGTGTGTGTGTGTGTGTGTGTGTGTGTGTGTACCTTACAAAGCATCCAAAAACACTTAATTGATCAATAGCAGCCAATAAATGTTATAGCAATTTTTTTTTAAATGCATATAGCCTCGGTATGAAAATGCAAATTAAATCACCTAGTATTATATTTGTTTGTTTTTTTGTACGTATAGAAATGCTACGGTATATTTTCTGATTGCAACAGTGTGTTTGTAACATTTATACACGCATGCAATTTAACGTAAAATGAATGAATAAATATATAAAAAAAAAATAAAAAAAAGAACTTATAATTCTAACTAAATATTTCGATATTATGTAACCTTATACAATATGATATTAAACGGTGTGAAATAGTCGCGTGCTAATAGCAGTGGCAGTAAAGCCGTCACGGAATTGAATTGTAAATGCCATTGTTTACCGTTTTGCCGCGCGTGGCTTTATTTTTCAATAGTTTGGGGGAACGGTAGGCGACTTGCTCTGCACGCGCGCGTTAAATAAAGGCGCAACAGCACACACACACACAAAAAAATCCCCGCAGAGGAACACGTATAAGTCGCGTGAAAAGGTTTCCGACCTTTCTGGCGCGCTGAATGAAGCACGACGCTCGGTGCGAGCCGCGAAACAGATGCGGGCAGCCCCGCGCGCACAAAGTGCATCTTTGAGCCGCTAAAAAAAAAAGATTTGGCACGCGGAACAATGGGAGCTGCCCGTAGCCTGTTACCTTCGAGCTTTGCAAGCGCATAATTTATGCGTGATCTCGAGGTTTTTGTATATTGATTTTATAATCACTTTAACTGCACGAGAAGAAAAAAAGAAAAAAAAAGGAACAGAGCGTGAGTTTGTTTCAAAAAAGGCTTACACGAGCTCGGCAGTATGGCACTTTATAAACCGGAGTATGTATGTGTGTGTGACGATCACTCTTTGTTGCAGCGTGTGTGTGTGTGTGTGTGTGTGTGTGTGTGTGTGTGCCTCGAGTCTGGTCGTGGCTCGTGAGCCGGATTAACTTTTGATAAAATCCCGTGTTCTTCTCACCGATGACGCCGCTGACAGGTGAAACGTTCTCGAGCTCTAGTCTAAAAAAAATAATAATAATAAATTAATAATCACCATAATCTTCATTTCACTGCGTTTCCTTACAAACAATTTCGTAGGAAATACGAGGCCGCGCGCAAAACCCGCGTGGCCCGCTTGCGTTCTAGAACTAGGCGCATTTACGTCATATGGGAAAAGCCGTAATTCCCACTTGAGTGTGAATTTCGTGGGAATTCTGACAGCCCCGATTTGACTGCGTAAACATGCCGTGCGTCCAAAGAAATTTTTTTTTTATTTTTTTTTTATAAAGTTTTAAAATAGGAATTTTATTTTAGATTTCAGTTCATCATGAATTACAACTGATAAAACGCACCACCCGCGTCAGCGCTGTTCAAGACTACACGAGGACGTGCCAATGTTGTTAACATGAGCAAGCCATAATGCCTAATGCTAGCTAACTTTAGATGAAAAAAAAAAACTGCAATCGCGATTTTTTTTTTAAAATGCAGTTAACGAAATGACGTGCAAGTCGTGACGACAGGAAGTTTTTCCGTCCTCCCGAATTTTTTCCCCATGACGTGAACTGGTGATGCTGGTGCCAAGCGGCTCAATTACAACGCACGGTTTTATTTTCGGAGTCATCAGTGGAAAATGATGTGTGATATAGCCTATATGCAGAGTTAAATCCTGACACTCATGACTGCCTTTAATTGTGAAAACCAACGCCTGTTTGTATATATATCGTGACGTCACACACTGTTTGTATGTATATATATATATATATCGTGACGTCACACACGGTCAAGTCGGAGTTTCCCAGTCGGTGGTGAAGCGTCCAACTAAGACGTGAACGTTTCTTGCAAGTTGGAAACCCGTAATTACCGTAATTCCGCAGGATTGCTTCTGTGTTCCGACTACAGACTAGTCTAACTTTTTATTTTATTTCATTCAAACCGCCGGGGAAGAAAACAAAGATGCCGTCATATAGTTCACATGCGAAATAGTAGTGACCAAGTCTTCCAAGTTCAAGTGCACTGCAGGTGTTAGCTAGCCTGATCTATTATGCTGTAACATGTTCTGCTGTTGTAGAATTGTAACTCATAATTAGAGATGTGAGCCAAGCCAGTGTCTATGGCTTAATCTGGGATTCATTAAAAATATATATATATATTTATTAAAATAAAAATCGACTGCTGAAACCGGTTCTTTTCTCCGCCATGTTGAAAGGGTAGGCTGAAGGTTAGGAACAAATCAACTCTGTGCTGCTTAGAACCTTTAAGGATTCCCTCAGAGGGACAAACCGAAGAACCATTTAAGGTTCTAGATTTAACCACACAGTTTTTACACTGTTTTAGGAGGGTAGGAGGGTAATGTCGAGATTGAACTTGAATTGACGCTACACGTATCAAACAGTCCCTCGTCATGTTCTACTAATCACCCCACAATAAACAGTAAAGTTGAGGTTTTTTTTTTTTTTTTTTTAGCTTGTAGATATTTTTTAGCTTTCTATTTTAAAACAAACCAGCGAATGGTGTTAATTGGTTGGTAGCATAGTTGGCCACGTTTAGGCCAGTTTATTGAATAAAAAACCAGTGATGACGTCCCGACTGTAGTGGTTTTAACTCTAGGCTACTGAGTGCGCGTGCGCTGATAGGTTAGTACACGAGCCAGTGTTCTAAAATGTTCTAGTTAGTCCCATACAGAGCACAAACACGACAATTGAAAAACGACCATAGTTTTGCTTCACACTGACCCACTTATCGATCATAACGTCCGTGTGTGTGTGTGTGTGTGTGTGTGTGTGTGTGTGTGTGTGTAGGGATCCGTGGACGCGCAATGCGGGCTCATGTTGAACGGCCAAGGCGGGGTTATCCGGCGAGGTAAGTTCAGGGTTTTACACATGCACGCGCGCACACATTATATTATTTAACCTGCATGCTTTTTCGTTCTTTGTTGCCTTTCAACTGTATTTTCTCCCATTAAACCCCAACAATGTGCATTAATAACTTTTCCACTGCTTTTGATTAAAAAAATAAAATACAAAATAGGCCTACCTTTTGTTCATATTGTTATTTTCACTCGAAATGACTCGATTTCTGTGTAATGCATTGCCTGAGGTTTTGTTTGCCTCGTGGCTGTGTGCAGAATAATGTCCTACACATTTGCTATAGTTTACACACATATGAGCGTTACTTTTATCGACACACACTCCGGTTTGGGAATCAGTGGAGGCGCCTTTTAATCAGAAATCCTTCTTCTTCTTCCTCTTCTTCTTTTTATTATTTATATTATTAATAAGTAGTAGTAGTAGTAGTATTGTTATTGCTCATTGCTGTTATAGGTAATTATAATAACTATTTGTGTTATTTCTAGCAGCAAAAGAAGCGTGTTAATCATCTCTGCTGCCCATAAGCGAGGAGACACACGTGCGCCTTGTATAAATGTCATGGCACAGTTATATTTGCTGTTATATTGATATATGCTTATTTTTTTCTCTTTCTAATTTTAAAATTAATTACCTTGACTACGTTATTATTATTATTATTATTATTATTATTATTATTATTATTATTATTATTGTTGTTGTTTTTGCTGTCATTGCTTTAAATGATAAATTAATGATTTAAATATAATTATAATTGGTTAAATAATAATAATAATTGGATAATATAATATAAATGGTTTCCGTTTAATGCTTCGTTTCCGATTCAGAACTAAAAACGACCAAACGCCTACAAAGTAATATTTTCAGAAAGCTATTAAATAAATATTTTATAGCTTTTTCATAGGCCTAATACCTATTAACACATTCATATCATCTTAATATTGCCTTCATTCTTTTACAGCTTATTTTACAGATCTATGTTGTTATTTCTTCCTTTTTGTAAAATCACTCATTTGTCATTCTGCATGGACCGCGGTGAAGTGCACAGTGTAGCGCGCGCGCGCGGTTCGGTGGGTTCTTGTTTCTTGTTTTGTTTTTTTCTTCTTAAATAAATCTCCGGCTCGGTGCGGGGCGGATCCGTGCGGCTCGGTGCGGGGCGGATCCGTGCGGCTCGGTGCGGGGCGGATCCGTGCGGCTCGGTGCGGCTCCTAGCGCGCAGGATTTTTAGCCGCAAGCTCCGCCGATTCCAGAGCCATCACAACCAATAATCTTTGCTTTGCCTCGCGCTCCCGGTATCGATGGCTTCTCTCGCGCCTCGGGCGGCCGCTTTGATATGTTAATGCGGCTCGGGCCCCGAATGCAGCGGAGATCATATTTAATGTTGTTCACACTGCCTGCAACTTCGCCTGGGCTGAATATTCACATCGCGCGGGTTTTCCCCCCCTTTTTTATTATTCTTCTCTTTCTCCTTCTTCCTCTTTTTCTAAAAGAGATCAGTCAGGAAACGCGCGTTCTGCTTAGAAAAGTCATTAGCATGCAGCTTCCAGGAATTTGATCAAGATTAGCCTCTTGCCTTTAGGTGCGCTTATCACACTCAGTGTAGAGTGGAGACGTGTGTGTGTGTGTGTGTGTGTGTGTGAGAGAGAGTGTGTGTGTGTGTGTGCGTGTGTGTGTGTGTGTGTGTGTGAGAGAGAGTGTGTGTGTGTGTACCTGGGCACATTTTTAAAAGATTAATTAAACGAAGAATGTACAGAAGTCCAGAGAGGCCATTCAATATTGAATTTTTTTCTGAGATCATGACTTATTTTTCTCGTGATCTCAAGATAAGTTATTTTGTCGAGATCACGACTTGTTAACAAAAATTGTTTTCTTGCGGTAATAGCGTAGGCAGTGACATCACCAGCTCCATGTCAGGTCCTTTTGGTGTCACAGCGATTCTGTCCAACAGAATAACAAAGGTAAAACTATTTTTTATAAGAAAAACAAGTAGCTCATCTGAAAAAGGTGATCCACCTTAACTGCATTGACAGCTTTTGCTGATTCAAGATGCAGCTGCAGCCGAGCTACCTAAAAATAAATATTGTGAGCTCAAGAAAACAAATTGTTATTTCGAGACAACAAAAGTTGTTTTTGATTTTGAGAAAACAACTTTTGTTATCTTGAGATCACATGAAAAAAAATGTCGTGATCTCGAGATAAAGGGACAGGAAAAATAATACTGCATGGCCTCTCTGGACTTCCGTAAGAATGTGATCCAACAACGGTTGTTATTTTCACCCTGTGTATGAGGATGCGAGTTGACGCATTAAGCCTAAATTTTTTATTTTGGATTAAAAATATATACTGGGTAGATTAAGAAAATGAAATATTTCATTGTGCTTTTATCAGTACCACCTGGTTTAAATAATAATAAAAAAAGTACGATTTAAAAATGAGCAACGCTTCACCTCACAACTGAAAAATGTCATGAGTTAAACTAGCTAGCTAATAGCTATGCTAACAACACTGCTGTGTTAATAGGTAGCTCGGCTAATCACTGAGACACACTCAACCTTTGTGCAGCGTGAACTCTTCTCCTTACACAGGAACTCCTACACATGATGATGTAATGTTCAGCATCAGCACCATGTCAGTGGATGATCAAGGCGTCTGAGCTTTGGGTTAAACTCACTTCCATGCGGCCACTGCGGTGATGCAGGCCAGAATAGTTGTCTTGGTCACTTTGCCCCCAAACGCACCCCTGATCCGTTTCACATGACAGGACACACGATTGGGCGAGATGCCCAACGTCTCCGCTATCGCCATCTACAGGACACGATCAAATCAACAACACAAACACGAATCAGTGATGTGAATGTCCTATTTATATTACAGTATATATGATCAGCGTGTGTGTGTGAATATGTGTTCCTGTACTTACTAAGAACGTATCTTACTAAGGACCGAATGTCCTCACAAGGATAGGAACATGTGACTTTTTGGCTCTAGTTAGGACATTTGGCTGGTCCCCACTAGAAAAACTGCTTTTTTACAAAAACTGCAGCTTTTATTAAAAAAACTAAAAGAGCCAAAAGTTACTGAGGTTAAGGTTAGGGTTAGGTGTAGGCATAGCATTAATTAGCTACAGATATCATTATGTCAATCATTATGTGCATGTGTACATGTGTATGTGTGTGTGTATATATACACTCACCGAGCACTTTATTAGGTGCTAATACTGGGTAGGGCCTCCCTTTGTAGCCCATCCGCCTCAAAGTTCGACGCTCACCGAGCACTTTATTAGGAACATGTACACCTTCTCATTCATGCAATTATCTAATCAGCCAATCGTGTGGCA
>JAOUQW010000023.1:941937-944437 GCA_028565825.1 Olivaichthys viedmensis
GATAATAATAATGATGATAATAATAATAATGAAAATTATGATGATAATAATAATAATAATAATGATGATGATAATAATAATAATGATAATAATGATAATAATAATAATGATGATAATAATAATGATGATAATAATGATAATAATAATAATAATAATAATAATAATAATAATAATATGTGTGACTGTGAGCACGAGATTACTGAACTGACTGGATGGAGTCTCGCGCTGTCACACACCAGGCCGGTAAACGGTTATCGCAGAAAGCCACGCGCCACGGCCGCGCGTAATTCCAGCCCGAGGCGCCTATCCGCAGGCCTATACTCCCCTAAAACCGATCAACCCGGATATTTCATTATTCATTCATTTACTGTTTTAACAAAATCCCGCCTCGTTATCGCGCGAGCGTTGGCTAGGGTCCGGACGCTCGGCGGCGGTTTGTGTCAGGCGTGGAAAATTGGCACATTTGATCCTAAGCGGTGTGGGGCTTTTTTTCTTTCTCTCTTTCTTTTTTTCCTCGCTCTCCCTTTCTGTATTTCTTATTATTGCATTGAACATCCTGAAACAGCTCGACATCGTCATGAATAATAAGCAGCACGCGAGTGTGTCTGAGCCCGAGAGCGTGACACCGCCTGCGGAAACGCGCGAGCTTTTCGAATACCGGAAAGACAAAAAGAAAGAGAAGAAAAAAAGAGGAAAACAAAGGAGGAGGCATGCGATTATAACGCCAATGATACGAGGTGTGAGAGATGACAGGAGCCCCACATGTCACGTGCACATACACAATATATACAGGACTATAATATACAGGACAAAGGCGTGCAAGCAAGCAGTGATTTCATTCTTCTTTTTTTTTAAAAATCTAAAGTTGCAAAAGTCTTTTACAATTTGCCAACAAATGCGGACATACGCAAATTGCAACAAGTGCACACATGTAGGCTTAAATAAAACACATTACTGGCTAATGATCTAAATAACATTCTTCAAATTACAAAGTCAAGGTTGCTTCCAGACGTTTGGCCTGCAGTTTTAGGCTTTATAGCATAATTAAATACATCCATTTCCTTTTATATACATATTTATATACACTTATGTCCACACATTTATACACATTTCATAGGCTTATATATGCATTTACACACATATATAAATGCATGTATGCACACACACACGCCGAGTTCCTGACATATACCGATATAATAGCTCATAAACTGGCAACTAATAACTACACACACACACACACACACACACACACACCGACAGCTCATACACACACACACACACACACACACCGACAGCTCACACACACACCGACAGCTCACACACACACAGACAGCTCACACACACACAGACAGCTCACACACACACCGACAGCTCACACACACACAGACAGCTCTCACACACACACCGACAGCTCACACACACACAGACAGCTCACACACACACCGACAGCTCACACACACATTCACACAGTCTGTCTATCAATCTCTCTGCCAACTAGCCTTGATTTACAGGTGACAGTCGACTGTGAGTAAACCAGCACACTGATGGAGGCGCGAGCTTATGCAGCATCAAAATCTGTCGCTTCTTCTTGACCAATTACAGAGCCGCGCGGTGTACATTTAAGTGTATCACACACACACACACACACACACACACAGTCGGGTTATGATCCGGTGCATGGTTAATCCAGTCCGTGTGTCATTAACCGAGCTCGGCTTTCAGCTCTCGGCTTCCTGGACGCATAACTCCAGCTCCATTTCGCGCTCGGCTGCATTTCCCCTGGAGCCGCAACTCCACCTCACACAGCGAGCCTCGTCTACTAACACCAGGGCCTGCTCTGTTCCGAAATCTGTTCCGCGCTACATATTGGGCCTTGTTTTGATCTATGTTGATGTTCATGGATGTAAAATGAGGCGCTTACATTAAACAAGACTGACTTACTGTATGAACACGAACACACACTGGATTTAACACGCGATTACTGAAAGCCTATAGGACCTGTAGAGCTGTGCTGGACTGGCGCCCGCTTTCTGCCTCATAAACATCCGTGTTAATGAATACCCGTGCCACGCTTTGATGTCTGCCATAACCCGCTATGACCCCACACATTAAGTCGCCGTATTTAATTCACATCCAACCTCAAACACACAACACCCACCCACACACACCTCCACACACCTCCACGCAGAAAGCGGGAGCCAAGTGAAACCACTCCTCATGCAGAACTTTTATGAAATGATGAGGAAGTGCTCTATTCGCATGAAGTGTACTAGGTTCAATGACTCCACTGAGCAAGGTGACTCGTTCAAAGGTCGTTACACTGAAACCTTTTACGACGTTAATCTCGAAATCACTTTCAAACCCTAATTAAGTTGACGATCTTTTTTTGTTGTTGTAATATCGGGCAAAGTTCTCACATTCTATAAAATATCTACTCAGAGGAGAAACTCCAGTCTCTGTGGCGCCCCAGGTTCTATAAACAAGAGAAAAGAGAAAAACA
>JAOUQW010000023.1:949437-960867 GCA_028565825.1 Olivaichthys viedmensis
AAAACCTTTTGAGGATACCTCAAAGAGCAGCTGACTACCAAACATTAGCTAGCTAACACACACACACACTAAAAAAAAACTTATTTTAAGTTAGACAATTGTATGTAATTTGTAGCAGAATTATGTAATGACAGCTCTTGTTACCTGAACTTACCACCACTTAGCATGAAAGCTGGCTTTACTAATGTTAGTTGCTAGCTAACTAAAATACCCACCATCGAACTTAGCTACCTAACGTTAATTGCTAGCTAACTTAGCTAGCATTAGCTGGCAAACTAACATTTATTTGTTAGTTAGTATAGCACACAACCAGTCCATTTTCTTCTGAGAAGAGGGTTGAGGAAGTAATACTCCCATGAGCTCATAAGTTAGCTGTGGTGCTCCTCAAGGTTCTCATCTAGGCCCCGTTCACTTTTTAGCACAAACAAGATAACTTTTAGAAATTGTGTTTATTATATTATATTATATTATATTATCCTTTTCTATAATTGAACGTTTGGTCAAGGATTATAGCACATAACCAAATACAAATCCTTTCTACACCGAGAAGAGGTTTGGATTAAATCAAAATATACAGTAGCATGTATAAAATATAGCGAATATCTTACACCAGATTACACCTTATGATTTAGCTCAATGATTTCACGTCAACATGAAATCTAACCGGGTTGAGGTTTGTATCTGCTTGTATCCGGGCTATTGTGTGTCCACTGCTCAGAACAGGAAATCAGTGACTTATTTATTTATATATCTGATGTTATGGCTGTGTGTGTGTGTGTGTGTGTAATCTGCACATTCAGGTCAGTCATTCTCTGTCACTCTCTGTGTGCTTGCTGATTGACAGCTGCAGTGATGCTCCCTTGAGGCTATTCAACCCCCCAATCTCTCTCTCTCCCTCCCTCCCTCTCTCTCTTTCCCTCTGTCTGTCTTTTCATTTTTCCATGAACACAAATATCCAGTTGCCTCTCAGAGAGAGAGAGATGGAGAGGAAAAAAAGGCCAAAGACGAACATCAGAAGTGGTGTGTATTCGACAGAACATGCCTGAGAAGAGTCCTGAGCTAATGCACGGATCATTTATGCTGCATTCCATCATAGCTAGCACAGCGATCTTGTTCGCAGATACAGTACTGTGCAAAAGTCTTAGGCACATGAAAAGAAATTCTGTAAAAGTTCCTGAATATAAAAAACTATAAATAGAAGCAAATCAGTGTGTTGGTGTTTCGCAGCCTTTGGCTTTAAAACTGCATCAGTTCTCTTAGGCACACTGTCGTGCAGTTTTATAAGGAAATCGTCTGGTAGATTGTTCCAAGAATCTTGGAGAACTTGCCATGGTTCTTCTGCAGAACTTTGGTTCTCACTTGCTTCTGTCTCTGCATATTTTGCATATTCAGGATCCTTGCCAGTTACACGGTTATGGCTTGTAAATCCATACAAATGTAGACACACACACATGTCAGTTCTAATGACTAACATAATACAGCGCAATGTGTGTGTGTGTGTGTGTGTGTGTGAGTGTGTGTGTGAGTGTTTAATGTCATAATGAGTGTGTCTTCACGTCTGTGTCTCGTCCCCTCTGTTGTGTGAGATGTGAAATCAGTTGGATTTAGAACTGGAGCTTCACAGAGAGGTTCAGCGGAGTCACCCTTAAACCTATTACAGTCTGAAAATTAATTACCAACATGGAGCAGGACACGTTCCAAACCACACTGAGAGACAGACAGAGAGAGGGGGGGCAGAGAGAGAGAGGGCAAGAGACACAGAGAGAAAGAAAGAGAGAAAGGGTGAGAGACAGAGAAACAGGGGAATATGAAGACAGAGAAACCAAAAAAGAAAGAAGAGAGCAAATGAAAGGCAAAGAAACAGGAGAATAGACAGAGAGAAAGAGAGAGAGACATAAAGAGAGGAATAGACAGATGGAGAGATAGAGAGAAGTTTGAAAGAATAAATCTATTAGTGTGTGTGAGTAAGTTTGTGTGTGTGACCAACATACATACAGGCTGACATACAGACAGACAGACAGAAGTGAAGGAGGCCATGTAAGGAAGGGAGAGAGAGAAACAGACACAGAGAGAGAGAGACACACAGACAGAGGCAGATAGATAGACAGACAGACAGAGAGACAGTTGTTCAGCAGACGGTGTTCAGCTTGACTGACTAATTCTTGCTCATCATTTGTGTTCGGATTAATTAACTAATTAGGGAGGAATGTCTGAAGGCGGCGTGCAGTCTGTGCGTGTCACACCCAACACTTTAATTACTCCCATATTTTTAATTAGAATCAGCAGCTGAACGAGACGCAGCATACACACTGATGCACAGACACACACACACACACACACACACCACATCAGCATGCAAAAAATGCCACACATAATCACCCCCCCCACACACATGCACACTTAATAACCTTTAAACTGTTGACACGCGTACACACACACATACACACACACGCGCACACACACACACACTCACACACTGCTGCGGTATTACAAGCACATGACCGCTAACACTCTATCGAACTCTAAATTGCTGCCCATAAATATAATGTAATATAATAATATAGAAGTTCAGAGGTTTACAGAGTGATTGACAGATCTCTCATTTGCATACATACACACCACAGCATGTCGCCATTTTCAAAATCATTTGCATAATATTATACGTTTGTGCTAGTGTGTAGTGTGTGGATTATGTAAAGTAGCAGTGGTAGTCTGTATATACAAATTTAAGTTCAAAGTTGAACTATTTTATCATTCGCATCACTTCCAGCTTTCCGGTACAATTACACCTTTAAACTTTAAAGGCGGGAGAGTTCTCTAATTAACTCAACTCTCAGCTCAACTCTCAACTCAACTCAACTCTTAACTCAATTTAACTTAAATCAAATGAACTCGTCTACTCTCAACTCACCTCAACTCAAAACTCAATTTAACTTAAATCAAATGAACTCAAGTCAACTCTCAGCTCAACTCAACTCAAAACTCAATTTAACTTAAATGAACTCAACTGAACTCTGAACTCAACTAAACATTATTTGTATAGCACTATTTGTACTGTACAATTATTACAAGGCAAATATACAAAATTAATGTTGAATAAAATAATATCATATAATAAATAATAAAACAGATAAATGAATAAAATCAAGAGACAAATAAAAAAAAATTGTTTAGTTCAGTAATGTATTCGACAGGTTGTAAGAAGGTTAAGTTGCAAAAATATCAATGTAAATTGATATTTTACATGTAAAATGTAAATTGAATGTAAAATAAGCTACATGCCTGCATTTTATTTTTATTCGTGTCAATTTCGAGTAGTATTTTTACTAATCGATCAGGTGGTTATAACGAGCGCTCGATTAGTCCACTACTCGCGCAGATCCTGGTAGGAAAGTTGATCAACATTACGTTAAAACGTTCTCAGAACACCCTAAAAGGTTGATCGATGTTCTAGAAACCAAATGTTCAGAAAACGTTCTGCTAAACGATAATTATTATCTGGGAACAAGTAAAAAAAAAAAAAAAGAGAAGCAGCAGCACAACCGGAATACATAAGCGAGAATGCACACACACTGTCTCATCTCACATGCATGTACAAAAAACCATACATATACGCACACACACTTGCTCTCTCATACACAAATGCATACACCTGTACTGTACACTCTCTCACACAGCAACCATACACATGTACTCTCTCTCTCACAAATATATAAGCAACCATACAGACATAATCTCTGTCTCACATTAGCATACATACTCCCACACACACACTCTTACACACACACACATGCAGAGAGACAGAAATGTGCGCCGTCGACAGCCTTCCGCACAGCATCCGACTCTTCTTCATCGCAAGGGGCCGAGTTTAGTAAACAGGCGAAACTAATGAGGCACTTTGAGCTCCACGGCGGAGCTGCGCCCCGAGGCCCACGCAGGCCGAGCCCACTCTCACCTGATGGAGCTGGGAAACATCAAAGCCGAGGATTACAGCTGCGCCTCGGGGCCCATTCAGCCTTATTATACGCCTCGGCCTTAATCCCGTTATCGGCACAACATAGCTGTGTTCAGGAGGCCTCAGCATCACACACACACACTCGCACATATATACAAACATACACACACGCTCACACGCGGATTGATAAGCAACCAAATCCCCATACTCTCTCCTTCATATATACATATAATCCATACACACACTCTCTCACACACATCGGTTTATCACAGGTTTACCTGTTTAAGGTAACAACATGGGCCTGTTCGCAGTAACTTTAGCGACTAGCTAACATTTGCTAATATAGATAGCTAACCTGGTCTAGCATTGTATCGATGCACTGCTACTCTCCTGCTACTAGCATAACGTTAACCATTTGACTCAGCTAGCATCTTTGCTTTAATGTTTTTTGTAATAAAGAGCTAACGCTAGCTAACGTTACGTTATCTTACAGAATTTCTCGTGCACAAACGTGATCAAAACAACCATGGCGGATGTCAGCCAGGCGCTAGTTATGTGTGCAATTTGCAACGAAAAAGCAAAAAATAAATAAGATTTGGATGTTCTTATGCCCGGGGCAGAGACCATCTGGTTCAGAGTTCCACTCGACTTCCTAGTCTTTCTGTAGACCAATGATAATAGCTGGTCCTGCCCACCAAGGTTGATTGACAGATGTTGACATATGACCTTGCCGTGAAATAACACTGGCAATATATATATATATATATATATATTTTACTTCATTTCATATTTCAATATTCATGTATAGCCTATGCTGGCTATATGAATGCTTTAAGACGTATCCCAACTTAATCCGAGAGAGCGAGTCCATCTGTCACACACACACACACACACACACACACACACACACATTCTCAGACAGCAGGCTTTTGGGGCTTGTAGCCCACGGCTGAATCTGACATCACATCAAAAAGCACAAATACAATACCGAATACTGAGAAGATTCTCTATCAACACACGAGTGGTGTAAAATTGAGGGGTTTGATATCGGTTCATGATGACTATCATGTCTGTAGGACGCCGTTATATAAAATCATACGTAATGTGAGTCATGTAGCATATAAACACATGGACTCACTCTGTCAGACGGTTCAGTAATAATTGTAGATATATTACAGGATTTTTAAATACTGCTGAAGAAGCATTTCATGCAAAAATCCATAGTCTAATATGTTGTTCTCGCAAAGTTGCAAATAAATAAATAATTAAATACATAAATAACTTTTAAAAAGCTAGTGGTTTAATTCATGGCCAGATAAAACCTAAATAAACAGTATAAGAAAATGATTGCTTGATAAAAATCGATTAGTCATTATAAACCCAAATATTACATTTTTTATTAAGGCTAATGCAAAAATCTCAGTGGTTCAATGCAAATTGATTCTGTTGCCTAGCAGCTTTCTGCTATAACCAAAATACATCTTGTAAACCTTGTATCATCACAGATCCTGACTGTGTAAAATGAATGTTTTACATGTGATGAAAAATGCACAAATGTATAATTTAACGGGATGGTTCAGCGAAAAAACATTACTTGTTAGCTACATTAGCCTCGTAGTGCCGGCGCAAAACTAAAGATGCAAATGTCAGACTCTGAACATGTCTCGACTGATCGACTACGTTTGGTGAAAACCGTGTGCATTAAATTTTTAATATGAGATTTTTTTAAACTATGAAGATAGTTTGGATAAACAAATTCCAGGTATTCATAAACTGAAATAAAATACTCAATGTGTTTTACTAAGTCACTTTAAACATAATGTCAGAATAAATTTAGTCCACAGTGTTGCTTCTGATGCACAAAGATCAGTGCAAACTGTCAACCATCAAACTGCATCTTCCAGGGAAAAACCATAAGGCAATTATTTCACATGCTTTTCACCTTACAACTGAAACTAAGCTTTACACACATGATTTAAGTCTTAGACCCCCTAAATGTTTAATATGAATTAAGTCTTTGATGTTTATTTGATGTCTTCTGCATCAGTGTGTCATTAGACAAAAAAATAAATAAATTGATTTCCAAACATTAATTTACCAAATAAATGTAAATGTTACAGAGAAATGTGTGTAAGTCATTAAAGAAAGTAAGATATTCAGTACTTGAGCACTTTTAGATAAAAACAGAATCAAGGCTGTTCTGCCGAAGAACCGTGACAAGTTCTCCAAGATTCTTGGAACAACCTACCAGCCGATTTCCTTATAAAACTGCACGACAGCGTGTCTAAGAGAATTGATGCAGTTTTAAAGCCAAAGGCCTTTTATAGTATTTTTTTATATTCAGGAACTTTTAATTTCATTATTTTTTTAAACAATTTTGCTTTACAGAATTTCTTTACATGTGCCTGAGACTTTTGCGTAGTACAATAAAAGGAAATGAGATAAAAACCATTCGCATTTGTTTGTGCTGATTTGTTTTTGAGATGTTATAGCGTTATGTATCAGTATAAGTCAATGACCAAGAGTGACGTCACAGTGAATTGTAATACGTGTAATGTCTCAAAAACTTTTAAACAGACACAAATTATTTTTATACAGCACAAATCAGCACAGGGTCGGCACTGTGGAGCAGCAGGTACTGTTGGTGCCTCACAGCTCCAGGGTCCAGTTTTCAGATCCTGAGCTCAGGTTGCTGTCTGTAACAAGAGTCGCATGTTCTCCCTGTGTCCGTGTGGGTTTCCTTCAGGTTCTCCGGTTTCCTCCCATCCTCCAAAAACATGCTAGTAGATGGATTGGCTTCTCTAAACTGTGATGGACTGGTGTGTTTCCTGTGATAGACTCTTACTGGACTCAGGATAAAGCTCTTACTGAAGATGAATGAATAAAACAAATCAGCACAAATAAATGACACTAATGCGGTTAGAGTTGAATGGCTTTTGAGTTAAAGCACCGTGACATCACTCTCGGCCATAGACTTGTATTAAACTATAGCTATAATATAAACTAGATAAACTATAATCTCTCAAAATAAACAACAGCAAAGACGATCATTTTAATGGCACAAATCAGCACAAACGAATGCCAGGTTTTATTCAATTTCTTTGTAGATGGGGTGGCAAGTTCACAGAGGTAGTTTCTAGTTCTGTTATTTTAACGTAATAATTCTGAAAATAAAATAAGGTGAGAAATGTTTAATTAATGGGAAATGTATTCTCCGTTTAGCTAAGTTAGCATGTGGTAAGTTGAAGTTAACTGGAAACTGCTAGCACTAAAGGCACGTATCAGCATCTCTCAGAAGCTTGTGATCTCCATTCTCGCGTTCAGTTTGTTCTTACAAGGTAACTTGCCATGAACCGTTTTTCCAGGAAGGCATGTATGTTCTTCACATTCTTGCTATTGAGAAGCATCGTTTGGAGAACACAGTCACCATCGTCGACTTTTTTTTTTAAATCTGTTTTTATCAGCCATCTCTTCTTTATTTCTATTCCAACTTTTGTACATCAGCCAAAAATAAACACTATATTTCAGGTTTCTCATGCATTAAACCAAAATGTGCATAAAGTCAAGAGATATGACCCTCTTAAAAGCACGAGCCAAATTCAGAGGTCAATCTTAAGGTATCGGGAAGAAGCTAGCGAGAGAGAAACAGCAGATCAACTTTCCCCTCATCGTCCTATTAGAGGCTGTGATTGGTTTTCTTGTCAACACGAATGGAAAAATGCCAATGCACTTGTGGCACTTTGCTGTGCTCGTGCTATTCATGCTATTAATATGATCATGTAGAAAGTGATTTTAGCACCACATGGGGGAGATTTGGATCGTTCTTGGCCACTTGCATGCCACCAGCTTGGTCCTGATGCCCATCATAAACTGGCACAGGTTCAGCGTTGCCCTCCTACCCAGCCTGCACCTGCCTGAACCCCCCTGAGCTGCTAGAGCTCTCTAAATAAACATCAGCCCTAACAGTAAGAGGAAAGCCCCCCCCCCCCCACACACACACACACACACCCTGCTTGGAATTTTCTCAGCATGTCTCCAGGGTCCTTGGAGAATTACAGAGATATGGACTAAATATTGAGCAGTTTATAAGGCTGCCGTCCCCAGAAAGGGAAGAGAAAGAGAAAAAAGTCTCTTAATGAGCGCCAGTGTTTGCACACAGGAAATATTTCAAAGGGCAAAAATGACATTTAATATTGAATGAATTTTGAATACCTCTATTAAAAAAATAAAAAAATTCCATAATATAAAGAATGGCACGTCGTGCACCATATTAATATAATCACGTTCCGTTCAGGTGTGTGTACTAGTGCGACTCGACGCGAGTGTGTATAGAGACGTTGAGCCTTAATTACCGTTTAGAAGAAGAGACATTTATCAGATCAGAAAGCAGAGTGAACACGCCGATGGAAGCGTTATGACATGTGATCTGCTTGTTCTCTCTGATAATATTAATATATAATACACCTTCTCTCATGCACTCTTGCTCTCTCTCCTGCTTTCTGTCTGTGGGCAAATCTGAATATCTATGCAGTCTACAACCCAGAGAGAACCTTAACCTTTCCATTTTATAGTACGTCCTTATGGAGTGCATTCACGTGATGCATTTTTATGAGTTCTTGTGTCAATCTTGTGTAGTTTTGTCTAAAGCACAGAAATGTTCGGCTTTCCCAGTGCACAGCCTCGTTATCGCACTACCTCATTTATCCTCACAGGCGAGTTTTATGTTGTCATGGAGACGTTTGTTGAGAAATGTGAACATTTGTATGTAGTCTCATGGGAGTGGAGGGTGTGAGCGTGCTGATCTCTTTGTTAATGGGGTTTATAAGGTTTATAGCTCTTCTGCATCTCCTTAAAGTCGTTTACCGACACGGCACGATGAAACTCCACTCGGGGCTACAACACACACTGCTGCTACTTTGACCTTTTCAGCTTTAATGGATGTGACTGTCACACACACACGAACACACACACACACACACACACACACACACACACACACACACACACACAAACACACGCACTGACAGGAATGTTTGGCTGGGTGAATTTGACTGCCAATGGTTTCTTCGACACATACATTTTTTAATCCCTAGATAATAAAATAAAATATAATATAATATATACCACAGCGCTGTTGAATTCTGTATTCTGATTGGTTCTGATTCAGATGGTGTTGATTAATTTTATCTGACAGTATTGCCGGCTGCAAGGCAAATCACAGGTTTATATTAATGCGCTCGTTCTAATATGTTATCGTTTCTGTCACGCTGTTGCGGGATGCAGGACACAGACACGAAGACGCTGAGTAGCATCACATGTATTTATTCTAGACATTCAATGGATAAACATACAGGCACCGAGGGCATCGGCGGCTAACAATGCCACCGTGGCCAAGCCCTCCGCTTCCCAGGTGGCGAGGGGCTGCTCATCAGCTGTGATCAGCACCACGAAGGGGCCAAGATCGTCAAACCAGTGCTGATGTTCCACATTCAACGGATAAACATACAGGCATGATCAAACACATGACATGAAACATTGGGACATGAAGGGACAGGAACACGAGGGCTTTAAATACACACACTGATTACACAGACGAACGAGACGCAGGTGGGATCAATCACATCACGGGACAGGGGCAATCAAACATAGAAAAATGTGCGTGGCGCTCGTCGCCCTAGCGACTGCCACGTACGTGCACCGCAGCGCGAGGCAGCGTGCGCGTGACAATGAGTGAAGCAAGAAATAGTGCTAGCCATTGATTGGTCAAACGCAATCATCACAGAATTGTCCTGATAATGTCTCTGGCTAGAATCAATTTTCTACCGGACAGTACAGTACAGTACAGCAATATTCAGTAGTAGTGTAGTGTCTGTATGCCAAAGTGTCTTTCTCTTTTCAAATGTTTTTTTTCTGGTGGATTTAGGAGGCAGCATCAAAATTGTATCATACAATTTAATGCTTCAGATTAGTTTTTCATCTATCCACAGTAATGTTTTTGTTAGCCGATATTTACATATTTGCATTTCTTACCTGTGCTCTGTGTTCAATACACCATCTTCAAATGGTTTCCTATTCACTATATATGTTCACTACACAAGGTATAACATAATGGAGTTGTAGGACGTACTGTATGTAGTTCACTATATGCCCAATAGAACGCCATTTGATATGGCGACTCTATGTGTTTTTGTTGTATTTTAATGTCGTCTGACAAAGCAGACTTCAAACTTCTCAAACTTCTCTCTATTTATTATATGTTTTGGCGAGTATAAATTCCGACTGGCTACTAAATTTGTAAAACAACTAGTCACAGTGGCTTTTGAGCTCCAAAGTTCATTTTAAGCCCTGATCAAACATCTAAGAAATTCTATGAGAATGTTATATAGAGACAAATAACACAAAAACAACACATTTATGGGTGGAATTTTCAATAAGTATCATAATTCTGTGTGTAAATGTTTCTCACCTTCTTCGCTCGACTCTCCTCCTCTATAGGAACAGTGCTGTGAGTCTTGTGGTCTCCTTCAGTGCAGAACTGACACACACACGTCTGGTCGTCTCTACAGAACAGCTCCAGGGGTCTCTCATGTTTCTGGCAGATGTAATCCTCCAGCCTCTCCGCAGCGTCGATCAGTTTGTGCTTCTTGAGTTTAGCTGCAGTTCTATGAGGCAGCAGATGAGTGTTACAGTAAGAAACCCCGCAGTCCAGACAGGACTTTAGAGCCTCCAGCTTTTCCTCAGTGCAGGAGTCACACAGCACCTTTTGAACCTTGGAGAGAAGTTGATCTGCACTGCTGCTGGATTTCACCTGAACTGACTTCCTGAACTGAACAGCCAGTCCAGAGATGAAAGTATTCACACGAAGTTCAGGCCTTTTGGGGAAATCTTCCTTACAAACTGGACACATGTAGCATGAACTGCTGTCCCAGCATTCTTTGAGACAGGTCATGCAGAAGTTGTGCCCACACGGGGTAGAGACTGGATCAGTGAACACATCCAGACAGATCGAGCACTGGAGCTGCTCTTCGCACAGGAGACTGCTGGAGGAAGCCATGACTGACCACAGACACATTTAAAAAATGTCATATGTTATTTTGGGTGCTAAAATCCACAAGTGTGTAGTTCGAACATGTGATCTGCTTCAATACACACTAGCGTTCAAAAGTTTGGAATCACCTGTTATATTTTATGAACAGTCATTAATATATTCACTAAACTCTTCTACAATGCAGTAGATCTAATATATCTAATATAAACCACACACCTAAAGGTATTTTTAGAGGTCTTGTTTGGTATTTTAAGTATTTTGGGAAAAAGTTATTTAAAAGTCATTAAAAAAATTAATAATAAAGGAGAAATGACTATACATAGATAATTCCAGTATATTATTGAAGTATACACTTCAAGATTTGATCACTGCTTTCCAAAAAAAGAGGCATTCTGGGTATTAATGTTTATATTAACATCACTCTTGA
>JAOUQW010000023.1:1013566-1024461 GCA_028565825.1 Olivaichthys viedmensis
GCCATAGCACACAATAAAACATTTAGGGATTGATTTTTTTTTTATGGCTTTCTTGCATAGAATATCACACTGATATGGTCTATAATATTGCGATAACAATTCACGAATGATGCATTATGCCGCCCCACACTGTGGAGTGTAAACTCTGCACTTCTGGCTGTGATGTTAATTAGGCAGTAAAGTGTGAAGACGCTCAAAGTGGGCCATAAAGAGTCCTAATGGACCTGTGGATTAGGGCACAGACGCACCAAATACGGCTCTGGTTTTAAACGAGGGCGTGTGTGAGATACTGCACAGGAGTGTGTGTGTGTGTGTGTGTGTGTGTGTGTGTGTGTGTGTGTACTCATGTACTCGCTTGGCGTCATCTTTTCCTGCCCAAGTTCAATTCCAATACTGAAGAACACAAGTACCAAGAACGCTTAAAATCCCCAGAAGCGTTCTTGATCCTACCCAAATATCAAGGATATATCGAGATTGGTGACTTGCTACCGAGAACATATTAAAAACACCCATAATTCATTGTGGCAATGTAGCGATGGCGGACAAGGCGACTCAGAACTGTACGTTTTCACTTCATCAATTTGAAGTAAAATGTAATTCTTGAAAAAACAAATGAGGGGTGAACTGTGTAATACAATCGTAATATTTGTTCTGATTTTCATCACAAGGAGGCTCTTAGCTTAATTAGCTACCTGGCAATAGCCACCTGTGGTAACTTACGTTAACTGTTAGCACTTAACTAGGAATTTATTTAGACTTTTGCTAGGAGGAAGCTCTGGTTAGCTAGGCTAGCTAGTTAGCGATACCTCCCTTTGATAATTTTAAGTAAACTTTGATCACTTAACTGGAAATTTGGTCTGACGTTTGTCAGGAGAAGGATTCGGTTAGCTAAATTAGCTAGGTATCTATAGCCTTCTCTGCTTAGTTTTAGTTGACTGAAAGTTTTTATTCCAACTTTTTGTAAGGAGGACATACCGGTCGGTTATCTAAATCAGCTGGTCTGTCTGGCTAGCACAAACCTTCTGTGATAACAGCTAGCACTTAATTGGACGTTTCTTTCCATTTTTGTCAGCAGGAGGCTCCAGTTAGATAGGTTAGCTAGCTAGCTGGCAATAACCTCCCGTGGTCATTTTTAGCTCGGTCTAACTAAAAAATTTGGTCTAGAATTTGGCTCCAGTTAGCTAAATAAGCTAGGTAACTACAACCTTCTCTGGTAAATTTGAGTTGACTGCTAGCACTTAACTGGAATTTGAATCCAACTTTTGTAAGGAGGAGGCTCTGGTTAGCTAGCTAAGTTAGCTAGCTAGGAATACGGTAACTTTGTGGCAACTTTAAATAAACTAGAAGCTGCTAGCACTTAAGCTAAAGGCAGGTCTGCAGCAGGTCTCAAACGCTTACCCCAGTGTTCTCTGTTCTCGTGTTCTTGCGAGTTCATTCTTACAAGTATCTTGGCAAAAAAATCTCGCTAAAAACACAGGTTTTTTTTTATTTTTACATTCTTGGAATTGAGAAACAACTTCTGGGGCTTCTTTGTGGGGTCTCTAACCTGCATTTGTGGCGGAGATTTGAACCTGAGATCTGTGTTGCTCCTCTGACATGAGAGCAAAACGTTTTAAAACGTGCTGTACTTCATTTTAGCAGCTTCCTGTCAAAGTTAGCACAGGAGATCCCTGCTAGCTTGCTAACTTTGCTAGCAAGTCAAGAGAGATTTCCATTTTTGCCATCGTCTGGACTAAATGATGAAACGTTTGTTGCCTGTATTAGCAATTTCTTAACTCATTTAGTCAGAATCCTCCCTCGTTTGCTGAGTGAAGGTTCCACTTTGCTGTGGTGGGCTTTCCCATGTCAGCCTGAGGCTCTCCAAACCGGACACCATTTCCTCGGTATGAGAGATGTCCATTTGATTGACAGGTGCTTGTGCCGGGTGACAGAAGTTGCCAATGGAGACGTAACATCTGCCACTGAGAGACCGGATCACACCGTAGCCCAGAGCATCCACAGTGTGCTGCATTGTGTGGACCAGAAGATGTAGTGTGTGTGTGTGTGTGTGTGTACGCTAATGCCCAGTGGACACTGCATGACTTTTACAAATCCCAGAATCTCTGTACCGCTAACAGTACATGTCATTTTTCGCTTGCGATCGGTTGTGTCCAAGATTTCCTTCTACACCCGAGTTTTATCACATGACTTTTGAGCCTCTTGCTGTAGTTGATCTTTCTGCCCTTTTTTTTTTGCAGAAACAAAAAAGATGACAATTAGAAAAAAAGATTTTTGCAATCTGGATCGATTTGTTGCAGCTCCAAAAAATGTTTTTTTGTGTGCACTTGTGGTGGGCGATATGGCAAAAATATCATACCAAGATACTTGAAAGCATTTTCACGATACACGACGTGTATCGCGATATTAAATGTTGCTGAAGTTTTCATGCAAATCGCAAGCAAAACTGTAGTGCTACATTTAAAAAAATATATTAAAAAAAAAAAGATGTACCATGTATTTAATCACGAACAAGATGGAAAAATAAAACACCTGGAATTTTAACATCTAATAACTTTTTATAATTAGTGTGTGGAATAATGGAGTAGGTCAATGTTACAAAAGTATTGAAGATCCCCTAATCTTGGTTGACTAGTGCTTATTGTAGTGTGTGTGCGTGCGTGCGTGCGTGCGTGCGCGTGTGTGGTGTGTGTGTTTTAAGATGGACCCACCAGGGTGCTACAGTGAAAGCCGAGGTTCCCTTTAGCTGTTCAATAGGATGTGTGGCTGTTAAAGGGTCATAAGGTCAACTGAGGTCAAACCATTTCTAAGCATCCCACCCCCACAAGTGACTACAGAGTGAACTTCTTTATCTCTCTCTCTGTCTCTCTCTCTCTCTCGGATATAGTGGCCTGAAAGACAGATGTGAAGAAAGACAACGCACTAAAATGACCACATATTCTCATATTGTGTCTGTATACGCTACCAGTCAAACGTTTGAATTTGTATTTTTCATTGTCTTAAAGACATTTTGATAAAGGCTTATGGTTAAAATTAGCCAAATGTAAATAGTGACGTTAACGCCGTTGTTTACATTTATTTCTGAATCAAAATGTATTTTTTTAATAAGTAGTTTTTACTTCAAATTAAGATTTCGAGCGTGAGGAGAAGCAGAACAACAAGTGACTCGGCCTATTTGGGAAGTTTAAGAAAAGCCTCCTGGGTGAAGCGCTCTCTTTCTTGGTCACTGCATAATTCCATAATGTGTTATTTCATAGTGTTAATGTCTTCATTATTATTCTATAATAGGATAAAATAGTGCAAATGAATGAAGAAAATCTTTTATATAAGCAGGGGTGCACAAACTTTTGACTGGTAGTGTATTAAAGCTGTGTTAGTGAGGATGCGTTATATGAACACCAGAGTGTCTGATAATAGCATAGTGTGGGGCGATATGGCAAAAGTCATATAAGGATACAGAATGCGTTTCACGTAAAAAATAAAAGCTATGAAAACTATGAGTTAAATGAAATGTTTAATTACAGTTATAAACTCTTTAACAAGGACCAGAAGGAAAAATAAAACAGTTGGTAAACAAAAGCAGATTTTAACATCAGCTACCGTGAGAAACGCTGGAGTTGGTCAGTGTTGTAGAGGCACTGACGATACCCTCGATACTGTCAGAAAAGTATATCGTGATGTAATTTATTGCAATATTGATATCATATCGCTCGCCACTACAGCAAAGCTTACATCCGTTACGGAAAAACTGAGAGAGAAACTGCACAGGACCTCAGAGAAATACCAGGACTCAGGGGGTCAACTCTTAAGAACAGAACAAGGAAGGAAGGGTGTGTGTGTGTGTGTGTGTGTATTAGCGAGAGTTCCGGAGGTGGAACTTGATACTCGTGCCTTCTGTCCTCATGAAAGACCCCCCTCCAACACCCCTCCTTGTTCTGTGCCCCCTCACTCCTAAACACTCTTTCTTCTTTCTCTCTCTTTCACCCACCCATCCACACACACACACACACACACATTTTTCCAGTGCCAGTGCCGGTGCGTAATAAGATGTGGGAGTTTCTTAACGCACGGCATAAAAATAATATTTTTTTACAAGTTGCACGTCTGGCTTCGAGAACAAATTGAATCATCCAAAGTCGAATCCTTCCACGTTTCAGGATGAGAGATTGCTTTTAGTTTTGTCGACATTAGCATTAGCAATGTAGCTGCCGTTCAGTTCATTGCAATTGTCAGTCAGACAGTTAAGTTGTTTCCTTGTCGGGCCATTCGTCCGCGGGTGCAATATTTCATTTTTCAAATTTTTTTGAAACAATAATCCTCAACCCCCTGCGCTGATCACAATCGTGACTACTTTAACCGTAGTCATGTGAAATAACTTGAGTTGCTTGAGTTCTTGTCATGGCGATGAAAAGACCAGCAGCATTTTGGGGCTTGAACCGAATCGATTTTGCAGGCCGAGAACCGGCTCCTTTGCGCGGTGGGAAAGTCTGGAACGGGTCCAGGTTAGGCACCTTGCTGGTGGAAACAGCAGTGCACATCAGTAGTAAATATGGAGATTAGCGGTGGGCGGACATCAGACACTCTCACACATCTCAGCACCTCTTTATGATCACACACACACACACACACACACACCGGGCTGGCCGGTGAGTTCTGTCTGAGCGGATCCTGTTGACTCATTGTTTTGTCTGTAGTGTTATGTTGTCTGTCTGGAGTGTGGGGCGTCCAAACACCTTTCATAACCACACACACACACACACACACACACACACACACACACACGCAGGCTGGGTCGTGTCCTCATCATACACACCCTCGTACACCAGCAATCTTGCACTGTCTTCTGCTTCTAGTCTTTATAGACTTTTAAGTTTTCTCAGTGACCAAAGCATGAATGAATCCTAATAACTGAGGCAAGACGAGACACTCTACAGTGTGGAAACACACACACGCACACACACTCACACACACACACACACATACACACACACACTCACTCATTGTGAAACATCCTATCTAGGGCTGCATAATTAATCATATTTTAAAATTTCTAGCTCCATCAGACTGTGGTATTCATGAGCTTACTGCAGTTAACGAAGGTTAAATACCATTTTATATTGAGTACGGTGCATTAAACCACAAACTTTCCATTCATATGTTTTAGCTGTCCACTTCGTCGTATCAAAAATAAATGAATAAATAAATTCCAATTACAGCGCAATTGCAAGATGCGCTCAATTAATGTGCCTTTTTATTTACGCATTTAAAAAAAACTCCAGGCTTATAATGTACGCTTTGAAAGTCTGTTTTTTGTTCATTGTAAAATGATTAAAAAATAAAGACATACATTTTGTTTGTTATCTGAATAATCATGATAATTACAATAATAAAGACACAATAATTTATCAGTTAATAAAAATGAAAAATCAGGACGTCCATTACTGACAACGACAGAATTATTAAAAGTGTTTACTGACAAACATATTTCCATATTGGGAACAAAAAAAAAATGAATAAAATAAAACAAGAGTATGAATATAATGTAATAAAACAAAGCTTAGATTCCTTAAAATCGCTGCTTTTTGCCTGAACAGCATCAAACACCAGGCATTCGGTTAACCAGATTCAGCAGAAAGTCTCACTGACCTGTCATATAAGGGCATACATCTGATTACTATTCATTGATGGAGAAGTTTATACGGTTTAAAGCGTTGATGATCCCCGAAGACCTAATTTATAAAAGACGTGAAGAATAATCCGAATTTCTTCCCACCCAGGTCATGTGTATTAATTGCAAATCCTCTTAAAATGATGTGCATGTGAACTGTAACTTGAGAAAACCCTCAAATATCCTTAATATGGTGGGAAATGATATTAACGGCTGGTTCAGTAGTCATTGTTATTTTTCTGTTAAAATAGTCCAAAAGGACCATGACTCGATTGGCGAGGTCTCAAACAGAACAAGACTCACTCACTTCTTCATTTAATCATTCATTTAGTCACCGTCTCTTTACCTATTTATTTACAGAAATAGACTTTAGCGCAAACTAAATTAAGGTTTTCTAAAAATTTTCACGTTTTCTCTAAATTCTGATTTTGTATATCATTTTTTATGATGAATGTTCTGTAAGATGAATGTTATGGACTGCAGGTTAAAATCCGGTCGCACGATTGTAGTGTGCACAACTACAGACCGGCACTAACCAGTGGGTTGGGGTCCAGCAGCTGACTGAAGATGTATCTCATAAAAACAGTCATGTGAGCTGGACGACTCTTCAGCAGCTCGATGTCCTGAAACGGGCCGTCCATCTGCGCAGAGAGACGAGGAGATTGGAGAGGGGGGGGGAGAGAAAACACACCCATGTGGAGAGAATGATTTTTACTGGTTAATAAAAAACAAAAAAAAGGACTCACTTCATTGATCATATAGCCATCATCATCGTCGTCTTCCTCCTCGGGACCGATTATATGGGCTTTTCCTCCCTAGGACCAGACCATCACAAAACTACAGTAAGGAAGGGGTTTAGAAGACTTGTGAAAGAAACGTTAGAATAATGTAGCATGTCCAGTTGTGTGGTGTCAGTCGATACGTGTGCGCGTGTGTGTGTGTAAAGGATTGAAAGGTATTAAAGCGATAGTTTAGCTAAGCTTCAGTGCAAAATGGAAGAAGCAAGCGTCAGTCACCAAACATGTCTTGGCTGATTGACTGTATTTGCGGTGAGGGTGTAAAATTGTGCAATTTTTATTTTATTTTTATAAACAATGAGAGGGGAAGTATCTGCGCGCGCGTGTGTGCGTCTCACTGAGTCGAGTGTGCCGGAGCCATGTCTGCGGTGTTGAGGGGTCCTCAGTGACGAGGACGGGGAGGAGAAGGGGCTCTCGCATGCCTGAAACAGAGAGACAGAGGAAGGAGCATGGGAAACGGACATCTTACCGACATTAGACCAGAACACACACAGCCAGCCATGTGAGTGATGTCATTCTGGGTGATGTCAGTAGTCTGACACACACAGCGTTGGGTGTTAAACTTCACACTGGTGATCTTACGGTGCAGTGATGTGACTGATAATGGGCGTCTTCCTTACGCTCTCGCTAATTCAGGCTAACAGGCACACAACACGTCCTCTCCCACATCGTGTCCTTTATTTATTCTTGAAAATCTCTGGAAGATGAAAGAACACCACGCAGCAGTCGTGTACAGCACGGTGTAAATCTGAGCTTCATCAAAATTCCCGCCTGCTTCCCATTTAAAGTGCTCATGAAATGGCTCGACGGTCATAATTTGATTCTGGATGTTGATGCATTTCCTTTTGAAATGGGAAGTTAGGGTGGGGGACGTGTCAATAGCGTTCAGGATACGCCACGGCCATATCGAAACAAACAGTAGTTCGCCTACCTAATAAATAATATAACGGATATAAAATTTCTCACTTCTGCCGATTACGGCAACCAGGACGATACCCTAGACAACGACGCCATATTTGTTTTTTTTTATTGAGGTCATACGTGTGAGTAGGAGTGCACCAATATTGGCCTGAAATGCTAGACCGGCATTGCATTGGATTTGACATATTTTCCAATCCGATGTGATGTTGAATGACAATATGGATCTTTCAGGTAAAGACATTGTCTTAAGGCACACATGCGTGCGACGTCTTGCGTAACTCGGCAACAATAAGAAGCTTGAAGAGGGTCAGCTCGGCTACTGCATTTCAGTATCCGCTCGTGATCGGGGATCAGACGATACTCAGCGCTCCGATATCGGTATTATATCGAAATACAGATGGCGCCAGTGCTGCTGGAGAGACGCAGCTTCAGCCTCAGGAGGGAGTCGATGCGTCTGAATGGTAGGCTTCCGTTTAAAGTACGAACGTTATTCGTTTAGGATTTCGCGTCTAGGTTGTTAGACAGAACATATGGCTCGATTGAATGTACTATTATGGGGAGGGACATAAGCGCTCGAGAGCATTTAATTGCACGCAACAATCAGTATACGCCCACCGAGTGCAGCAGGAACACGCCGTATTTATTATTTTCCACTGTTTTCCAGGGAAATGACAAACTGTAAAGCGAAAAGGAAAGTATTTCTAAAACTAAATTGTTTTTCTATATACACAGGACTTATAGGTGCCCATAAGGTCAAGGGGCACAGACGAAAAGCTCTGAAACATCAAATGTTGGTGTCAGGGGTACTTCAAGGACTGAAGTAGCCAGTAAGCCAATAAGACAATAGGACTACAGATGAGGCTCATTCCTTCACTCTCCACACCACAATGATTATTATCTTCTTCTTTTTGCTGATGCTTATCTTATCCTATCAAACAGAGGAGCTGGAACTCCACACACACACACCCCGATGAGGGCATGTATGATTAAGTACCTTGTGGTTTATAAGAGGCATTTTTCAAACTTACCTCATATTCCACTTCACTCGAGTCTATGGACAAACGACCTGCCAAAACAAGAATCACACACACACACACACACACACAGGTGTGCAAAAAGAACAAAACGAATTAAAAAACACAAATCAGTGTTCGGTTACGTTCATTAGAGCAATAAAAACTCCTGAACCGAGGTCGGATCACTCTCGAGCTCACTCTCTCTCACGCTCAATAACAGTAATAAACACATCCCAGTAATGCACGCAGACACACACCTTCTCCAGCGGTCACGTAGTTGGTTACTGCTTCAGCGCGTGTTCCGTCCTGTAGAAGAGCGACAGAGCCAGACGCTCATTAAGTGCAAAACACAAACATCACTTACGGGAACAGAAAAACCCCCCAGACCTCCCTCGGTCACAGAGAAGTGCCTCCTACCAGATCTTGCTGTATTTTCACTCGGACTTGATTAGCCCGCCGTTTCGCACTTTCTATTCGCTCTTCCAATGAGGGCGAGGGGTTTCGAGACTGTTCCTCCAGCAGGTCCTGCGGATCAGACGATCACAACAATGGTTATTTGTGACTGGCGAAACGCTGGCCTTGTGCTAAAACCTCAGCAGTGTAAAGGCCCAGTCACACTTGCTTTTTGTCAGTGTAATTACATTGCATTCATTTCAATAGAATCCGCCACATACATCAGGTGAGAAAGGCATGTCGTGAGTGAAACGTTACGGAGAAGCCCTGACTCAAGTCCGTACCTGTAGTTCTGCCTCCTCCTGTTCCAGCATCTTTCTCAGGATCTGTGTGGCGTGTTTTTGGACTTTTGGGTCCTGAGGGGGGGGAGGACAAAACAAAAGATGAGGAACAGAAAGATAAAAACATAGCACACTTACCCTGCATTGATTTGACAAAGAAACAGGCTACCATTCATTTCTTGTGTAATTTTATGGCACCGGGCCATGATTCAGCCAACAGCGACAACGACATTTGAATTTAACTTCATGCAAATAAGTTATGACGCGGTAAACCAAGCCTACGGTACAACCCGCCTCCCCCCCCAAACCCTCTCCACCCACGGTAACCATGGTTTCATCTTCTCCTGGGTTTTATAACTACATTAAAACGCATTTTAAACAAAAGTAACACATTGATGTGTATACATTATACTGTAGCCTGTATACAATTTGGCTACTATTATTTATTTTGCAACATAAAAAAACAAACAAATAACAACACGTGACAGTGATGCCCACAGGCGAAAACGGCAGCGATCGCTTCACACCCACATGAGTCAGACAAAGAGCCACATCGGCAACTGTAAATGCAGGGTTACACTCCACTATATGGTTTTGAAGTGGGATATTTTGGGGTCGCGCTGTCTTTTCGAAGGCAGTAACGGGATTGTGTCGACGGCACTCAAATCAGCACTGGAACAGCCTGAAGTGCAGGAAAAAAGCACAAACTAATGGCACTCCCAGCGAGACGCTGTAAAGAGTGGTTGCACTTCCACATTTCCAGCCTTTAGCAGACGCCCTTACCCAGAGCGACTTACAGAAGTGCGCTGTCGTCTCTATCGAAAAACACTCACACTAGCACAAATAGGCCAGGGTCGAAGAATACCGTCACGCTAAAACCCTGTTAGAGAGGAGTTAGTATGAGGGTTAGCACAGCTATGAAAACAGGGAAGACTTACAGAGAAGTGAAGACTCAGAGTCTTTGGTAAGTGACTCAGCTGTTCAGACAGTCAGGGGAAGTTCATTCCACCATCTGGGCGCCAGAACAGAGAAGAGTCTTGATGCGCATGTCTTGATGGATGGAGGGTCGAGTCGAGCCGTGCTTGTGGCTCGACGGGAACGTGGTACAGTGCGGGGTTTGATAAGTGTTTTCAGGTAGGTGAGGGTTTGTTTTTGGATTTGTAGACCAGCATCAGTGTTTTAAATCTGATGCGGGCAGCTACAGGAAGCCAGTGGAGAGAACGCAGCAATGGGGGTGATGTGGGAGAACTTAGGGAGATTGAAGACAACACATGCAGCTACATTCTGGATCAGGTGCAGTTGGGCCTGATGGGGCGCAGAGGAAGACCCGAACAAGCACCAGAGTGGCCTCCGTGGAGAGAAAAGGCCCCAGATCCTCCTGATGTTGTAAAGGAGAAACCTACATGACCGAGTTAGCTTCGCAATATGACCTGAGAAGGATCGCTGATTGTGCAGAACCACCCCAAGGTTTCTCGCGTTGTCTGATGGTGTGATCATGGATTAGATCAGGTTATGAGTCACACTCATCATTCATTTGGCAGACATTTTTATCCAAAGTGACTTACAAGTGAGGTATAGAGCTGACAAGTTAGATGCTCTCTGCCAGTTCCGGGATATGAACCGGTGGAGATTTTCGAATACTGTTTCTACCCCGATTGAGCACCCTTTCATGTAAGATCCTCCGTTATAAGAGTAATAACGCTTATTCAAGGCCCATTTTGCAATACCCTGTCAAAAACGGTATTTCTCCACCAGAAATGCT
>JAOUQW010000023.1:1058519-1072136 GCA_028565825.1 Olivaichthys viedmensis
CCACACGATTGGCTGATTAGATAATTGCATGAATGAGAAGATGTACATGTTCCTAATAAAGTGCTCGGTGAGTGTATGTGTTTAAGACAAAGAGAGAGAAGTGATGTTCTGCCACAAAGAGCAAAAGAAGGCAAAGCAACCAAAATGGATGTATGATGTGGTTAATCTTTCTCAGATAGTTAATAAATCACTATCAATTATGTAATGAAAGCTATGCTGTCGTTACATAACTATTTTTCAAATTTTGCCTCAAAAATGATTAACCTTTTTTTTTTCTTTCTTCATTTAATGAATCTTTACTTTTAATATTAATTTTTTTTAAATAAAATACAAAATAGAGAAATATTAACTTAAGGCAAACTTTACCTTTTAGTAAACACATTAAACAGAGTTCAATAATGGTAAAAAAAAAATGGAAAAAAGAAAACCAAAAAATGTATTCAAATAATCTTTTTTTTCCCTTTTGAACGTGAGCTTCTAAATCGCTATAGTGCCTTCATTTAGACAGATATTTGGCTTCCCATTGCGTCCAGTGCGGTTTGTTGGCTAGCTACCTGCTATTATACTAGCTTGTATTTGTCACAGGTTGACATGAGTGGGATTTCAGTATCTGAGTCTCGATTTGTATTATCATATTCTCAGTGATTTATTTGTTCATCATTAACATTAGCTAAGTTACCTAGCCAAATAAATAGAAAAATGTGGCTTTTGCGCTGTGTTTGACCCAATCACCAATCTATATAAACAGAATTAGCCATCTAACGGTAGTTAACTAATTAAAAGTCATGTTTTTGAGTTAAGGGATACGTAAAAAATCTAATTTGGGTTTCCTAGCGCTAACTACTACACAGTATGCACAGTATTAGCATGAAACGAACAGAAATATAGACTACCTGTCTGTTACATAATCTAAATAAAGAGCAAGACAAAATCCCAGATCATTTTGGGAATTTTATAAAGCCTGGCCGGACTGATATTTTAGGCTTCAAAAAGAGGATCAGAAACCTCCCATTTGGAATTTATTGTGTGTCAGCAGTGTTAACTACAATTACTTTGTTTCTTTACTGGTCATTATTAATATATTTATTAATGATATATCAGAGACAGTATTGTCAGTATAGTTTCCTTGCTATGTACTGGAATAGTCAACTGTATTTGACTGTGTTTCTTTGAGTTCACTGTATAGTGTGAAATAATCTGTATAATCTTCATTCAAAATCATAATCTTTATACTCCTCATTCAAAACTGTAACAGTGTGAACTACACAGACCTTTGTGAATCATTAAAATTCCCAAAAGGAAATGACTACTGCAAAATTCCACTCTTTGGTCTTCCTTTATATGCTATATCTGCTCTACAGAACATTCAGAATGCTGCCTGGTTCATAACCTCTCAAAGTTCTCTCATGCCACTTCCATACTGAGGTCACCCCACTGGCTCTCTGTTGCAGCAAGAATTCAAAACTCTTGTCCTTGCATTCCAGGCATCGAAGGGCACTGTACCACATTATCTACATACCCTGGGTCAGAACTACACACCTGCACTCCAAATCAGGTCTTCAACCAGGCGACTGGCATGTCCTTCTCTAAGATTTGAGTGTGTTCGTAAGGAGAGATCACACTGCATCAGCATTCTGGCTCCTCAGTGGTGGAATGAGCTTCTCCCTCCACTCTGAACAGCTCCATGTCTCCATTCTTTCTGCACAAATACAAATATCTACCTCTTCAGATAATATTTAGGATAACACTTCATTATATTTTTTCTGCACTTAGTTTGCACTGATTGTCTTTTGTATTATTTCTTAGTTTTCTGTACTCATTTGTATTGTTGTTCATGCACTTAGGTTTGAAATTGTCTTTTTTGTTACTGACTCGACACCTGTAGCACTTGAACAAACCAACATTAGTCTCTAGTCTTTCAGGTAATGAGTCCGTCGTCACCACAACAGCTTCTTCCCGTGTGCAATCAACCTTATTAACCAAGACCAGTGATTTCCCCCAACCCCATCCCCGTACTCCATGCTCTGTACTCTGGACTCATTCTCACTCAAGCTGTGCAGTTTATCATCTATAATTTATTTATTAATACCATATTTATTAGACACATCAACATTATATCTATATATTACCGATGTCCTGCACTGAACGCGCATTACTTACATGTTATTTGCACATTACCACATAAGAATGTATGTTTGATTTCAGCTCATACTGTGCACCCTATATGTACGTTAGTCTTATTGTCTATACACTTCGTAAGTCTGATCCGTCTCTGTATCTGTATGTTCATTTGTAGCACTGTTCAATGTTTGTATGTTAATTTGTGACACGTATGTTGTATGTTAGATGTCCACGGCACCAATCACGCCAAGAGGAATTCTGATACATGTCTGTGCATCTCTGATCACATAGTGTATTGGCGAATAAAGTGTTTTCTGATTCTGATGAAAACAGATCAATTGTGCAATGCAGGTAGGGTAAATGAGCAGCGCTGGGAAACACTACGTTAGGGTGCATTCACTCGTCATGTCACTCTGACTAAAAAGTGTCGTTTGTGGTGTTGCCACACTGGAGCCAGGAGGCACCATAAAGGGGGAAACCCTAAATAATCCAGACAGGAACCCTGGAACATGTGTCTCAAGGCAGAGACTGTTGGAGTGAGGTGGTGTAGGGGTGGACCAGGATTTCTAACCTCACCCCTAATGTCAACCACACTCTCTTAAAAAATGCTGGGTTATTTTTTTTACACAAAATCTGGGTTGAGCCAATGGGGTCATATTATTGGGCTATTTCCACGGTGCTGGGTCATTTTTGCGTAACCCTCCCACCCCAGATGTTTCCACCCAGCAAGCTGGGTCACTCTCTACCCCACCTCCTAATTCATCTGCTGGACTGAAGCTCTGGTTTTCCATGTGCAGTGGCAAATTGTGGGAAATTCTTTGGGCTTACAAAGTTGTTTCTGTATAGACAGCAACAGAAAAACAGTGTTCCATAACCTAGAGGTAACTTTATAACTTGTACCCCTGCCTGGTCGTTAGAGAGAAAAGAAAACTTGTTAGCTATTTGGCTAGCATTAGCAGTGAAGATTATATACATTTAGCTATCCTAAAAAAAAAAATTCAGGATCTTATCACGATCACCCACCCCTACTCATGCAGTTCAGCTGTTTTTAATGCCAATTCAATTTCTTGCAAAAGATTAGCCTTTCACTGACCAATATGTGCATTTGTCACTAGCTGTGTGTGCAGATCACACAATGAAAACAATGAAATAAACTCCAGCGTCACATTTCGCTCAGACACCTTCATTTAATGTTTGAAATTGATCACATGACCAGTGTCATTTTTAACATGGGAATATTTCGTGTACAGTCTTTAAACCTCATCCTTCTGTGCCAGCATTCCCATAAGCAATTTATTTAAGCAAAAACACTGCATGCAATTCATTAAATGATCATTATTATTTACTCCACGACATATGTTCTTGAAAATACTTTTCCTTCCCAAATCTTGAAATCAGAGGAAAAGAAATACAGCAACAGTGGCTGGTCAATATGTCACTCCACATTCAGGATATTTACACACACACACATAAGATATGTACATTCCTGCATCATGTAGTCCTTGTAAAAATCATTTGTTATTATTTAAGCCCTGTTACAAAACTGTTTTTAACACACTCTTGTTCGATCGGACAAACGGCGTTCGTTTTAACTAGTAGCCGCATTATCTTAGCGCATGAGGCGGGATTTTGTTGGAATACAAGAGAGAGAAAAAAACCCTGTATGCCTGCTAGGGCAACAATTGCCTCAGCATTGTTCTATACTGTCGGTAAGTCAGTCATGGTAGCTAGTTGGTATTGTTTATTATTTAAACTAGAACGCAATATCGAAAAAGTGAGTTCAACTAATTCAAGTCAGCTTGACGCTAACTATCTAGCAGCTAATCAGCTAGGTAGCTAGTTATGCTAGCTAACAACAGTTAAAACTTCGCTAAAGTCAGCTGAAGTTTAGGTAGTTAGCAGGTTAACTAGCATTTCCCATTGGCGAAAACCCTCCATCACCATCTTAAGGGTTGTTTTCGAATTAAATTTCCTTTTCCAACTAGCAAAAGTTGGCAGATTATAAATATGAATGTAGAAACAGAGCGACAAAATACTTAAAGTCAAAAAATAAAGTTGCTGTTTGCTGTTACATCCAACATCGCCCTCGCTAGTTCAAATTTGTACAGTTTCTCATGAGGTCACGTTTGTTCCATCCGTAGCCTATATGAGAAGTGATATAACTAGTTAGCACTCTAGCAAGTTAGCAAATGGAAAATAGACTATAAAAAATCGACAAGTAAATCACTTCAACTACATTTCTTTTGCTGTGAAGGGCATTAAAAGCCGAAAAATATGGTGCTTCTGCCCTTGTGCTGCAAGTGGTAACTGGTGTGACACTTTTACCTCGCTATTTTCTTCGCCAGAATGGAGCAAAAATTAAGCGATTTAGTTTTGGGGAAAAGGTAGAGGTAACGTTAGCTAGCTACCTAGTTTGGTCTTTTTGCAAATGAGGAGAAGTCGACAAGGGCGTGTTAAAAACAGCACTGAAACGCATCTTTTGCAAAGCAGATGTAAACTGTACAGCTCTGTACCACAGTCCATAAGAGATCAAAACAATTACAAGGGAAGAACGACTTAACATAGCTAACAGTGGTGAGTAGTTGAATGTGTTACAGTGGCAAAATACATCAGCTTGAAAATCATCGAAAAATTATCCAAACGATGAATTGTACATCTATGGCCATATACTCCTGTATGTGTTTAGCAGGGTTTCTAATCATGGAGCCAAACATTATTGCATGATTTCCATATGGCCCAGTCAAAGTTCCCCGACTTACTGCATGCCTTACATTAGGCCAATTCGACAGGCGGCTTGTGGGTCAAACGCGGCCCTTCACAATGTTTCAAACACTGAACATTTGTACCTGAACAGCATGTGCATTTGGTTGACGCTGTTTCACTCGTACTGTTTGCTCTTAGAGAAGTCCAGTTTTATTCACATGCTCAAACTGTCAGTTAACGCTTAAAATGACCTCGACTGCTCTGTTTTTTTTTATGGTTACTGGTTGGTAGGCATGACTAAGACCACGTCTTTAAATTACAGGAGTAAAAGAAAGAAAGAAAAAAAAATAATACAAAAATGTACTGTATATATACTGTTTTGCACAAATATATATGGCCTTGGCCCTTTTTTGTTAACAGGATCAGAGATCCCTGAAGTAACTTACAAAGTCCAATCAGGGTTCCCTAAACAACTCTGTGACTTACTGTCCAATCAGAGATCCCTGAAGGATTCTGTAACTTACATGGTCTAATCGGAGATCCCTGAAGGACTCTGTAACTTACACGGTCCAATCAGAGATCCCTGAAGGACTCTGTAACTTACACGATCCAATCAGAGATCCCTAAAGGATTCTGTAACTTACTCAGTCTAATCGGAGATCCCTGAAGGATTCTGTAACTTACATGGTCTAATTGGAGATCCCTGAAGGACTCCGTAACTTACATGGTCTAATTGGAGATCCCTGAAGGACTCCGTAACTTACATGGTCTAATTGGAGATCCCTGAAAGACTCCGTAACTTACATGGTCTAATTAGAGTTCCCTGAAGGACTCTGTAACTTACACGATCCAATCAGAGATCCCTGAAGGACTCCGTAACTTACACGGTCCAATCAGAGAGCCCTAAAGGATTCTGTAACTTACACGGTCCAATCAGAGAGCCCTAAAGGATTCTGTAACTTACACGGCTCAATGAGAGTTCCCTGAAGGACTCCGTGACTTAATCGAATCAAAATATGATCTAATCAGCTTTCCCGAAAATAACTGTCTGCTGTCAACAGAAAAAGGAGTTACATTATGCTTTTAATGGCCATGTTATTCTTTCTTTTTTTGCACTTTAAACATTTACACTCTGGCAAAATGTTCTAAACCTGAGCAAGATCCACTGCTTGCTGTCCACTGTACCTCGATACACAGGTAAATACACAATACTCGTTTATAGCAAGCGGTGATTATAGCCCTGTAATAATGGCTGACCATCGTCAAGTCCGTATTAATGGATCACAGAGAACGTACCGTAAAACAGACCTGCACAGAGATACGCTGGAAGCTACACCAAAGGTCAAAGCTTAGAGTACACTTACTTGAAACCATGAAACCAGGGTTTGTCCTGTTACCTGGGCTTTAAGGAGCATATGTACATGTAGTGAATGTCACCCTTTACAAAAAGGGAATCTTGTCAATTAAAAATTAAAGTTTAATATTGGAAGAGGGTTAAAAATTTGGGAATACATACCCAATGAATTATAGAATTCATTTTGAACACTGTTTTGACCCTGCTTGTGTTTTTGTATGCTGTTGTATTAATGTAACATATTAATTTCTGTTAATGAAGCCAGTTTTTACTAAACGTACTCCAACCTTTGACGATTAGTGTAAAAAAAGTACACTGGTTCTACAGCACTGCTTTTTAATGTTTCTTATCTAACACAGTGATTTGATTCCTGAAGGCCTGGAAAATCCACAGCTGAGATGAAGCGAGTGTGTAAAAGTGAGTGCTAGAGGCTTTTAGAAATGGTACATTGAAGAAAAGAAAAAAAAGATATAAACCTGATTTTATTCTTTACCTCTGGATCTCCGTGTACATAAGCTGTTAATACAGTATTGATACCAGAGACTGGATGAATTTGGTTCAGAGCAGAAAATATCCAGATAGACCTGACTGCTGTTCAGAAATAAAGAAATCAAATCCACTGTCCCATTTGAGTGGCTGTCTCCAGGGGAGCGCTATTTCGAGATGATTTTTTGAAACAGAGGATAAAAACAGCATCAGAGACCCGCAGGCTGAGACTGAATCCAAAATAGCTTCGTGCTGGGCTTCATTACAATAGATGGCATATCAGCGGGGCTTTTTACTCAGGGTGGACCAAAGCCATATGTTTCTACACATGCAATTTTAGTGATATGATCAATCACTGGATCATTTTCGTTACTGTATTATCCAGACTATAAATAGCTCCGGAGTGTAAGACGCACTCCATAAAATGCTGCCGTTCCTAGTCGCAGCTCCTGAACCAGCTCCTACGGGCCTGAAGTGTTTGATTTACCCGTAGTAGACGGTGCTGCACTGCACAGATGCACTTTATACACAAACGATGTACTTCCAAGGTCAAATCAGAGAACCCTGAAGAACTCTGTAACTTACACTGTCCAATCAGAGAACTCTGAAGAACTCTGTAACTAACACTGTCCAATCAGAGAACCCTGAAGAACTCTGTAACTTACACTGTCCAATCAGAGAACCCTGAAGAACTCTGTAACTAACACTGTCCAATCAGAGAACCCTGAAGAACTCTGTAACTTACACTGTCCAATCAGAAAACCCTGAAGAACTCCGTAACTTACACTGTCCTACTGTAGCTAGCTATGTCGTCTGTTCAGTCATATCGCACTAGCCTGGCGCCACAAGGGAAACCATAGCAACCGGCAGTAACTCAAAATAGGAACGCCCACTAGCAACCAGCGTAGCTCGACTTGAGAGCGCGAGGCGGGAAAAAAAACGCTGTCGATGTGAACACAGGGTAAGTCACAGCACCTGCTAGAAGGCCTAAAAAGGCTTCTTGTAATCTGGAGAATATGGTTCTCCAACCAAGCATGGGCTCTCTTGTTTTTTGTTCTATTTGCGCTATCATGTATGTAATGACTCATGGTCAAACAGACAGCAGTTTCAGATTCAGTCAGATGGAACTGAAAAACTGCGTGTGGTTTGTGCTTTTCAACCCCACCTGCAGCGTATTGATTCTTACACACACACACACACACACACACACACACACACACTGATTTACAGCACACAAACATTCAGCTTTCACAGCTGTACAGAAATGGACCAATTATGATGCTATAAATATGACGTCACATTAAACGCTTGCCCGTGTCGGTCATTGCTCAGGTTTTAAAGGAACTGTTCAGCCAAAAATGGACTTTACACTTTACCCCAAATATAGTGAGAACAGTGTCGATCAGCCGAGTCGTGTTTGAACCCCTAGTTTTGCACTGGAGCTACGAGTAATGGAAGTGTGTCTCAGCGAAAATCTTTATAGCTTCAAATGATATTGTTAAGCTAATTAAGTAGATCAAAGTGAAACGGTACTGAATTATCATCGGCATCACTTCCAAACTTTCTGCTACAATCCCGCCTTCTTTGGGAGGCGGGGCCTAGGGGGCGGAATCATAACTGCGCCAAACTGCGCTAAGGAAAAAAGGTGATTCTGGTTGTCCAAAATGGCCGCCCCATAACATTACAGCGTTCAAGTACACAATGAAGGTTTTGTTCATTTTTTTTAGATTCCAGCAAGCCATGCTGTGTCCTAAACCGGTGGTTCTTTACTGGTGGTTTGTGAGCAGGCATGGAGTGTGTCGTGGGTATGTTCTTCCTCTCCAGGGAACTTTGAGTAGCTTTTTTCAGTGTGACCTCAAAACTAAAAATACGACATTAACCATATTAAATATGTTTTGTCTTACACTGAGGACAAAAGACAAGGACAAACCACAGTGAGGAAGTATTTGGAAATTGAAAGAATGAAGCTTTCTAATGTCAGGAACAAGAAGCTTTAGTTCAAAGCTGAGCACTATGGCTTGTTACGTACATAAACTGCAATATAATTAGGCTAAACAGTCCGAATGTTATGCTTTTTTTTTTTAATGCCCTAGCATGGCGTGTTGTTCAAGACTGGAATATTACCATATTATTGCTGTCAGACTGAGGGTCGAGATCCTGTATGTTTGTATCTTTGAACAGATTTTCAGCCCTTTTTTTGAACCTTGATTTGTTTCCTGTTTTTATGGCAATAAATGAAAAAGGTTAGAAAGTTCAGTTGTTTTTGGGTCGTGACTTAATGATGAAGGACAAATGTGGGTCCTGAGGCACGTCTTCCATTATTTGTAAGCCACATCAGCCTCGTAGCTTCAGTGCAGAACTTAAGACACCGAACCTATCGTCTGATCGTCTGCATCTAGGTAAAGAAAACATTGTGGAAGTTAGATTTTTTCTTTCAGTCCACGTTTGAACCCTGTCAGAAGCCCGTGTCGGCCTCCAGGCCTCGTGTGGAGAGGACAAGCTGCCTCCGTGGGCCCGTCAGGTGGGCTCCAGAAACGTCCAGACGCGGGTTGCTGGCGCTGCTGGGGGATTGTGGGTCAGCGCTGTAGTAAAGTGTGGAACTGGACTCGGTGGGGCAATAATCGGGCTCGGGGCTGTCTCCGAACACAGACTTCCCCTCAGGAGAGCTGCGCTTCCACTCCGAGTCCACGCTGTTCATTTCCTCACCCACTTCCTCTTCCTCTTCCTCTTCGTCCTCCCGTGCCTCACTCACACTCTCGAACTCGTCCTTGCAGTCGGACAGCGGTGCCAGCGTGTCGTCTTCGTCCTTGCTGTCCAACCCGGCCACGCCCACCGTCTCTCCTCCGTCTCCGCCCGCTCCTTTCTCCGTGTCCTCGTCCTGCTCCTCGCTCATGATGCCCGACCCTCCTCCGGCGCCGAACGCCCGCTCGATCTCGCCCGGGTCTCCCGTTTTCAGCGCCAGACGCACCAGGAGCCAGTGGTGGTGCCGGCACTCGGAGCCTGCTTTAGCACCGCAGCTCCCCGGGTGCTCCAGCAGCGAGAACGAGGGATGAGAGGAGGAGAGGGGAGGACGGATTGAGGGAAGGGCGAGGCTTTTGTCGCCCAGGGAGAAGGATGAGTCGCCCTGATCGATACAGGCGCTGCCCGACTGCGCTCCTCGATGGAGGGTGTGCGAGATCTCCGTGGACTTCGGGTGCAGGAAACGGTAGTATAACAGCAGAGACGTCAGACCTAAGAAAGAGAGAGAGAGAGAGAGAGAGAAAGAGAGAGAGAGAGATAAAGGCTGTCCCATTTGGAGGCAGCTACTCCTTATTTTGGCCAAATTCAAGGTTAAATGCTCGTCTTGTAGCTAACAGTCATATTTGTGGTCGTAGATTTCCATAAGTGGGATTGTGGTTAAAATTAGCTAGCTAATGTAATGTAACCTCACAGCTTACTTGCTAGCTACTAAGGCTAACCTGCTCGTCATCCTTAATTAGTTGCTTGTCTCTTAGCAAGCTAACAGTCATATTTGTGTTTGTAGAGTGCCAGAAGTCGTTCTGTGGTTAAAATTAACCAGCTAATGTAAACACAACCTCTCAGATTATGTAGCTAGCTTATTGGCTAACTTGCTAACAACAATGACTAACTTGCTAGTAATCCTTAGTTTGCTAGTTATTTAGCTATGTTATTCAGCGAACAGTAGTCTAGTTGTGTTCAGCAGCAGTATAAAAGCTGCCGCTAGTATGTCGATAAACTAACGAGTGATAGTGAATAAACAATAAGTGAATGTTACATGTGCAGCGCGCTACAAGTTATGGCATCCTGCTGCCCAACGAGACACGTACCTTCCAAGGGTGTGGCTAATAATGCAGCTAAACACAGAATGAAGCGCTAGCCATATAAAAAAACGTTTTTTTTAAAATAACATCCTGGGGCTTTGTAATGAATCCATCAATAAAAGAGAGACAGACACTCACATCTTCTTTTACACAAATAGAGACACCATCGTCGACAGACAGCCCGACACTCACCCAGCAGAAAACTACACAGGACAGCAGTGGGAACAGTCAGGCTATCCCATGATGCCTCACTGAGGATGTCAGAGGCAGCCAGTACGAGTGTGGCATTCTCCAACAGCATCACCTACGACAGGACAGAGAGAGTCACTCACTCGCAGAACCACCCCAAGTATGAGTTTCTATAAGGCCAATCAACACTAACACACGGGTAAATCTTTTTCAAATCGGCTCTCCACAGTGGATAAATCTGAACACACCATTTTGGCGTTGTAGCGTGGATAAGGGGGAAAACGCAGCTTTTCGATAAAACGCTGACATATGATTGTCATGTGGGCTCCACAGTTCCAAGATGGCGGAACCTCATTGCGCTGCTGTTTTCTGTATTAGGCATTTTAATTTCATGTCTGACGGCTTTGTATAGTGCACAAGCGACGCTGTGGCCTGCAAGAAAGCCTGTTATAAAAGCTAGTTATTCACACTCCACGCGACTGTAGCATCAAAACAAACGAAAATGGCGGAAATTGCTTAATGGTCATGGGTCAGACACCCAGTTTTCTATCGTTTTCACGTTGTGGATGGGAAACTTTTGGGAAACAGACTGAGAACGCTAGTGTGGCCAAAACATAAAAACTGCGTTTTCAAATTCACCCGTGTTAGTGTGGACTAGGCCTTAGTGATCTTCACGCCTCAGCGATTTTGAGAAAAGAAACCCAGACCTCAGTTTCACAAAGGCAAAAACTGCTCGAGAAGGTGTTCAACATGTGCCCACGCTACCACTGTGATTATACTGCTACACAAGTATATAGTTATACATAGATAAGGACTGCCCTCATTATTTTTGACCAAATTTACATTTGGTGATAGTTTAAATTCCTTAAAACTGATTTTCTGAGAGCTCATGTGCTGAATCTGAATCACACTTGAGAAGCCAATTATGGAATAACCAAAGATTTTGTGCAGCCCGAGCATGTATGTGATTTTTGTCGTGTTTTGTCGCTGCGCCCTTCTTAAAGACGTACATCTGTCCCTAAATGTCCTGTTGGTATAAATTAATGTCTTCTTCATTTTGTCCTAAGGGTGTGCAAACTTTTGCACTCAACTGTAACACTGTAAACGGACCGACACAAGTAGAGAAATCTAGATTTGATAGAAAATTGCATTTCTAAGCCATGGTCCCAGTCCCCTAGTTTCCCAGTCCCCTAGTTTCCAAGTCCCCTAGTTTCCAAGTGTTGTCTGTATTGTACCTTTACGGATATCCCCTACACTGACCCTCTCTACCGATCCTCTGCTCTCTGTGATAGTCATTATACTGGTGGTTCTGTAATTACACCCTGCTGCCTTTGTCCCTCATGTAACAGTTACCGTGTAAAAGCCGGCCATGCGGTACCGTGAGGGGCCGGCCTTCACGTTCAGGAACAGGAAGACGTGCACGCCCCCCAGCACGAGGTTGAACAAGCGCCAAGCCCATTGACTCACGCAGATGTCCGTCTGCTGGGAGACCAACCACAATGCGGCAATCAGCCAGTGGCAACCTGCCAACAGAGAGAGAGAGAGAAAAAAATGGTGACTGCGTTTTCGAAGTGATGAAAGCCTCTAACACCAATCAATATTTTAAATACCCGCCTCGTTTCAGTTAAAGGCTGCACGATCGGGATTTGCCAGAAATAAAATGATACATGACGTCATGTGTTAACATTACTCCCCCCATTTTAACACTTTTTAACACTCAGCATGTGGAAGTGGAAGAAAAAAAATACTTAAAAACATTCACAGCATTGTAAAGAAATACACGTTTTTGATTACATGAAGGAAAGGCAAATATACTGTATACACCATAAAAACACATACAGTATATTATTCTTTTCACAAAAATCATCATTAAGCGGCTATGGACGTCTTTTCTAAAGTCATTCATTTTGGTCAAGTCAATTTACATTAATTAATTAATTAATAATCAAGACTCCGTAGGACAAAAGAACTATACGCCATGCATAAACGGCTGAAAAGGGGTGAAACTTTATATAATATCTTTTGTACTTTGTGCATAATTACATTTCGATAGATAAGAAGAAGAATCAATATAAAGAACTGAGAACACAAAATAGCGAGTAAGTAAATACTACAGTGAAAATAAGAGGAGAAAGTACGTGTGTGTGTGTGTGTTACACTCACCCACGACGCCGATGACCCAGCAGCCGAAGGAGCGGGCGAAAAAAGCGAGGCTGGCGAAGCGGGCGCTCAGCATGCCCACCCTCCACAGCAGCTGGCACAGCAGGGCGGCGGGGGGCATGAGCAGGTGCCCGGGCCGCGCCAGACAACACGCCCGACTGTACAGCACCAATGCCCAGGACAGGGACAGCACACACACACCGCTACACAGCGCAACTGGGTAGAGCACACACACACACACACACACAAACACACAGATATACAGGTGTGTACATATATACATATGCATGTACTTGCACACACACATACAGAAGAGTACAAGACTGACCTGGCGATGCGAGGCTGAACTCGGTTGCCGTGAGAACGTACGTGTGTGTGAGCGCCTGCGGGAGTGTGAGCAACAAAACGTCGAGCAGACGCAGAGCCGCCACGTCCACCTGCTGCATCACCTGCTGAGTCTGAGACTGAGCACGCCACACACACACGCTGCAGTCCCACAGTCTGAACACACACACACACACATATTATTACACACACACGCTGCAGTCCCACAGTCTGAACACACACACACACACACACACATATTATTACACACACATGCTGCAGTCCCACAGTCTGAACACACACACACACACACACACACACGCTGCAGTCCCACAGTCTGAACACACACACACACACACATATTATTACACACACATGCTGTAGTCCCACAGTCTGAACACACACACACACACACACACATATTATTACACACACATGCTGCAGTCCCACAGTCTGAAC
>JAOUQW010000023.1:1101189-1103689 GCA_028565825.1 Olivaichthys viedmensis
ATTAGGTCTATGTGTTTTTGCTAGCCTAAATCACATAATGTAACATGAGAAATTAGAAATATTCCATCCTATTCACACGTTTGAGATAAAGGGTCATAGTCATGATTGATGTGGCTGAAAATGCAGTGTCTTGGTGGTCTGGACCGGAGACCCCAGTGTAGATCAACGATGTGTGACAAGATAAGAAGTCTATCATATGATGGCAAAACATAGACCTATATGGAATATTATCAAACTGAATATGATCAATAGTTGTACTGAACATTTTATTTGGCTAGTAGCATAACGAATTGTATAGAACAAATATGCTTTAAAGCAACTTTTAAACCAACCTACGCAGTGTTACAACTTTCCTGCCGCGTGTTATAATTAACCTCAACAATGGGGCAAGTTGTAACATTTCACTTCCTTTGTTTTCGGTTGAATTGCTAATGACCTGGAACGTTCAGAAATGTAATTATTCCATCTAATCATAGAAAAGACTTGAATGTTTCTTGTGTGAAAACATGGTTAGCCTAACTAAGGCATCATTTGAGAAATTTGCCAACAATACAAAATCTTAGGTTGTTCTCCTCTCTCAACTACCGGAGTACAAGGGTGATTCTAGGGAGGAAATATAAATACTTCCACAGCTTAATGCAAATGGGCAATGTAACTTTGAAATTGTACGTGCGTGTGTGTGTGTGTGTGTGTGTGTGTGTGTGTGTGTGTGTGTGTGTGAGAATGCCTGTAGTACATCATATTACCTCTCTTTCTATCAATGCAATGTTAGCTGGCATGGTAGTTTAAAAATCCCAAATGTAAGATGTAAATCAATCAATTACGGCTTCCCAAAACAAAAACACTACAGAGGAGTTTTTTTTTCGTAAACTGGCTACCTTACAACAATGACTCCCCATATGCAATGAAAAAGGGTTTTAAGATTAATTAATGAAGGTGCCAACTAAAGATAGTGAAACAACCAATTATTTCCTAAAATGTGCATAGCCTTCATGGACAAAACAAACCTTAAAATGTCAAATCAACAGTAGGACTGAAGAAAATATACTCAAAGTGTAACGAGGAAAAATGACGTGACTACCTGCTCACTGTCACGGTCCGACCCGACCCAACACGCACTACCACCTCACACCACCAGAGGTCACCCTCTCCGGAGTACTGAGACTTTCTGATCACATGATTACATTCCAGCAATTAGCGAGAGTATATAACACCACCCAACACAAGGACTTACGCGAAGTGTTGTCGTTGTAATGATTGTCAATGCCAAGCGTTTGTTTCTCTGTCTTTCCGGTTTTGACCCTTTTCTGTCCCACGACCCACGCACTTTGGATTATCCTTTTGTGTACTTCCCCTCCGCGAGTTGCTTTTCTGGTTTTCGACTTCGAGTTACCCTTTGTACCCTAATAAAAGGTGTTGCAAGTGGGTCCTTGTCCTAGTGTTCTTGGATAACCTGACACTCACGTTCTCACCTGGGGCTTAATTGGTATTTATTTATTTTATTTATGTATTATTGCCTTTCTCACTCTCTGTGTGTCTCTCTCTCTATCTGTGTGTCTCTCTCTCTCTCTGTGTGTCTGTCTCTCTCTCTGTCTGTCTGTCTCTGTGTGTCTCTCTCTCTCTCTGTGTCTCTCTCTGTGTGTCTCTCTCTCTCTCTGTGTGTCTCTCTCTCTCTCTGTCTGTCTGTCTCTGTGTGTCTCTCTCTCTGTGTGTCTCTCTCTCTCTCTCTCTCTGTCTGTCCGTCTCTCTCTGTCTGTCCGTCTCTCTCTCTGTCTCTGAAGATCTCATTGATTTGGTCCTGAACTCGTCACGCCCACAGCGCCGCGGGTGAGTGGACTCGGAGCGGAGGCGCTGTGCTGCCATCGTGTGGTCGCAGATGGAAACTACACATCGACTCTCTCTCTCCTGTGACGGTTCAACTTACCTTTAAATCATTACCCCTCTGATTTGATGAGGGGAAACCGGTTTAGTACATAACAGCTATAAATGTTTACCGATACCAACATTTTATCTGTTTTATATCGTTAGTTTAGAAGATTATGAATTGTTGATAGCGTGGGAGCAAAAACGATTTGTGATTGACTAATCGCAGGAGACGATGGACAGTAATGTTTTACAGTCATTTTAGTTAGATAAATAGGCGAGTCTGGTGTAGTACTATTCTTAGCAATAAACATAAAGAAATAAAATGCTTAATTTAATTACAAAAGAAAGTTTGTAATTTTTGTCATTATCACAATTGTTATCAAAGCATTTTGCTAATAGATTTAGTCTTTTTTAAATTATTATAATTTAAAAAAAATATATAATCGCCCAGCTGTAGAGCTCAAGGAATAATTATTTTCTTAAGCAACGATGTTCTAACACCCAAGCCATATTGGTGTATATTTTAGAACAGATTGATGAGCAGTGACTTAACGTTTAGGCTAATGCACGTCTAGAGCGGGCCGTCAGTATAGTACTGCATTAAGGAACCTTTCTCCATCTTCAATAGCTTTCA
>JAOUQW010000023.1:1108689-1112015 GCA_028565825.1 Olivaichthys viedmensis
CTGGTTTCTCCGGCGGAAATGCGCCTGAAGTCCTGAGCTCCTATAAAAGGTTCTGCAAAGTGAAAATGCGCCTAAAGTTCCTGTGTTCCTGAAAAGGTTTACAAACATAAACGTTTCTGAAAAGGTTCCTCACGTGGAAATGCACCTAAGAAGTTCCTGAAAAGGTTCCTTAAATGAAAACGTGCCTAAAGTTTCCAAAAAAAAATTTAGAATTTTTTTTTATTTTTTTTTACCGCCTAAAGTTTCTGAAAAGGTTCCTCAAGTGGAATCTAATATAAAGCATGGTCCTTAGGGGAGATGACTGAAATGAAAACGGCACTCAGCGCTGCGGAGGTAAACAGCATCACGGCTTTGCTAAGGGGAAGGGGGAGGAGTCAGGGACTAGGCTGGATTGGGATCAGGCCGCAGAGGAGTTCACCTGTGATGCCTTCTTGGAGGGTGTTGAGGTCGTAGTACCACAGCCTGTTCACGGGGTCACACCCTTCTCTGATCGACAGCAACACATAGCGGCCATCGTCAGATACCTGCAAACACACATACGTATATATATATGGGGCGATAAAGAACATACAGTACATACAGTCAGTGTCAACAATGTGTGTATGACCCATATGAGGTTTGTGCATGGTGTGTGTGTTACCTCAGTTCCACACATCCATTTGGGCTGGTCGGGGAACTCGGCACACAGAACGTCCTGAGACTGCGGAGTCCCCAACACGTGATAGTACAGCTTCTGATTCAGGTTGGTGGACGTCTCCGTGCCTGGGACAGGAAGAGAGTGAGACGGAGAGGAAGACAGGCATGAGTGACGGTGTACTCTTGTGTCAATGCAGGGTAATGGACTGCACTCTGTGTGTGTGTGTGTGTGTGTGTGTGTGCGTGTGTGCGTGCACGTGTGTACCATCACTCTTTCCCTCCTGATCTGGATATGCGTTGTAGAAAAGGCCTTTTCCGTCGTGAGTCCAGGCCATGCAGCTGAACTTGACTCTCTCGAGCCGGTCCTCCAGAACCACGGCTCCCTCGACGCGCAGGAACCGGATCTCCACCCAATCAGAGCCGCTCGCGCTCACGCCGTACGCCAGACACTCGCCGTCCTCTGAGAACGCGTAACCTGAAACACAGCAGCACGACTCGGCAAAAAGTAAACACTTTCCACAACCGGCTCTACGGGGGAGGGTCTCCGAAACGCATACTGCCGCTTTAAGCTTTACGAGCAGACACAAAGCTGAACTTAGCTGTCACAGGCATACACACACCTTGTAGAGCTACGGTTCCGTCGTCCGAGAACGTGTTCGGGTCGAGGAAAACGCGCGGTTCAGCCTCAAGGTTCTCCTGAACATAAAGAACGCTTTGGTTCTGAAGGCCCGTGTTGTAGAAATGAAAATACCTGGACGAGGAGAAAAAAAGGAACCGTCCTTCAATGTCAACATGGAACAGCGAAGGCCATGGCACATCATCAAACCGTTCAGTGACCCCTCGTGACCTTTGTCCTTTGATTTGTCATGTGTCTGTAGACAGTACATACTTCCTCATGCTCGATATACATGCATTTATCTGTGCACCTGTTTTGTCATGTGACCTGCGCTCCCTCACCTGGTACCACGTTTGAATGGGCAGCTGTATTTGGGGTAATCGTAGAGCTCGGTCATGCACTCTTTAAACACCTCTCTGACTGGACAGTCCTCCAGGAAGGGCAACGTCAGCTGGTTCTGTGCATTCACAAACGCCTGAGAGAGAGAGACACAGGGAGACACAGAGAGAGAGAGAGAGACACACAGAGAGAGAGGGAGAGAGACAGGGAGGGAGGGAGAGAGACAGGGAGGGGGAGAGAGAGAGAGAGACAGGGAGGGACAGAGAGACAGGGAGGGACAGAGAGAGAGGGACAGAGAGAGAGGGACAGAGAGAGAGGAACAGGGAGAGAGAGAGACAGGGAGAGAGAGAGACAGGGAGAGAGAGACAGGGAGAGAGAGACAGGGAGAGAGAGACAGGGAGAGGTCATTCAGGGACAGCCAGCCTCCTCATGCTCAGTCAGGCTCGTACGGCTTGTTAATTAGCCGATTAGCCTGTTAGCTATCTAGTGAATAGACTACAATAGTGGAACATTATGACATTCCCTCTCGAATCACATGCTCTTTTTATAACAACAATAATAAAACATGAATAATGATAAGAAATTTAGAAACGCCCCCCCATCCCAAATATCTACTCGGCTATTTAACTTCTAGTAAATTAGCTCGAGCACGAGTTCGACACGAGTGTGCTGTCAGGATCAGGAGCCTCGATTTGAATCGCAATTTTCTTACTGATTTATTAACAATAAAGATTATTTAGTTCATCACTAACGTTAGCGCACAGGTTTTGTGGCTAAAAGTTTCCGGGTAGCACATTGCTGCCCTCTAATCTCGGACGTGATTGGGCCGTGGAGCCGTCCAGCCTATTTAGTGACATCACAAACTGAACTCATGCAAAGCCATGCCCACAAATCAGTTTTTTTTTTTTTTTTTTTTTTTTTAAACAGAAGTATTGAGAAAATCCCCATTTTAAAAGGAAAACTACAAAATATAGCGCTGTGTTGCAGAAGCCAGCAATGTGCAAATGAAGCCTCTAACAAACCACAATCATATTATTATTTTAGTGGTGTTCATCACGATGTGTGCTATTTTTGTCTAATACTAATAAATCTTAAAAATAAGAGCTAACGTGCAAATCCAGCATTATGGATTTTCTCACCTGCGTTTTCTCACTGTCCGGATCCTCCAGCCAGCTGTACGGGTCAGGAACCTTGTGTCCGTGGTAGTTCTCCACCTGAGAACCCATTAGAACATCAGCTGCACACGTCACATTTCACCTGATCAACATCTTCCCACAGGTGTTACTCAAAGAGTCAGGATGGAAAAAAGACTGTCTGTTTTCTAAAACCCAAACTGTGCAACCGAGATCAAGCGCCTGAACTTTTCCCCACCCAGTACGGCTGGGCGATATAGCGATATACATTAATATTGCGATATAATTTAAATTATGATACACTTCTCTGAGTATTGTGAGTATCGTCAAGTGTTGTCATCATTGTTACTCACAGTAACGGGAAACTCATTGGATCTTAACATTTATTTTTGTCCCAATCGTTTAACATTCCCTCCTTTTCCTTGTTAAATACTTACAGAAATAATATTATGCAAATGTTAAATACTTATAAAATAATCTTTAATTTTCCCTTCTTATACCAATATAAAATTATTTTACGTAAAATGTTGAAATAATTTTATATTGGTATAAGAAGGGAAAATTAAAGATTATTTTATAAGTATTTAACATTTGCATAATAT
>JAOUQW010000023.1:1121877-1137246 GCA_028565825.1 Olivaichthys viedmensis
TTGATCTATTTTCCGAAATGTTTCATAGAAGTTTGTGTAAAATATCGTATCACTTATTGAATAAAATTCGTAAAGTATCTTATAAAGTCATACATTTTACACAAAACAGACAATGAGGAAATATAGAAATTATGTTAATGACGTCTGTTGGGCTCTACATAGAACCTTTAAGGGTTCCCCCAGGACAGATCAAAGAAATCTTAAGGGTTCTAGATTTAAACTTAAAAAAAATAAAAAAAACATTTGTAAAAAATAAGAATAATGTAAAGTGAATAATATTGGATTTCTTATTTGACCTTTTTTGTCATGCATTATTATTGGTAGGCATTTCTTTTATCTACACATTTGGGAATGTGCAGGAGAAGACCATGCTGCATGTGTTCAGCTCTGGATCATAAAATAAAAAGATCTTGAAATAAACCCACAGCTCTAGAACCAAATCTCTCGCACATGCTTCTTTCAAGTACCACTACGAGCCTCACGGTGGCGGTACTGCGCATGCGTCAACACTGCAGAGGAGAACAGAAGAAGAACTTACTTCCGGATAAACAGCATGGAACAGCTTAAGGGTTCAGTATCACAGGTCATGTAGACGCACGCGCACGCGCACACACACACACACGCGCACACACACACACACACACACACACACACGCACACACGCGCACACACACGCGCACGCGCACAGGAGATTTACCATGATATAATATTCTACTTTGATTAAAAGCCAACAGCGATAAGGATGACGTCACTGGTGGGGTACGGAGTGGCGTCTGATTCAGAAGAGGAAGAGGAAGAGGAGGAAGAGGAGGAGGAGGAGGAGGAAGAGAGCCGCGGTGCACAGTGAGCACATTTCATATCACATTCATTCTTCCATTACTGCTATAAACAGTTATAACAACACACCACATGTGAACCATGTCATCACCCGAGTCACTTCTTACATACAGTTCCGCCTTAACACGCTAGGCCACGCCCCCTGGCTGAGTCTGGGTCTGAGTCTGGGTTTGAGTCTGAGCTGAGTCTGAGTCTGGGTTTGAGTCTGAGTCCGGGTTTGAGTCTGGGTTTGAGTCTGGGTTTGAGTCTGAGTCCGGGTTTGAGTCTGAGTCCGGGTTTGAGTCTGAGTCCGGGTTTGGGTTTGAGTCTGAGTCCGGGTTTGAGTTTAGGTCTGGGTCTGATGCTGAGTCTGGGTTTGAGTCTGGGTTTGGGTCTGGGTTTGGGTTTGAGTCTGAGTCTGGGTCTGAGTTTGAGTCTGGGTCTGAGTTTAGGTCTGGGTCTGATGCTGAGTCCGGGTTTGAGTCTGAGTCTGGGTTTGAGTCTGGGTCTGAGTCTGGGTCTGAGTCTGGGTTTGAGTCTGGGTTTGAGTCTGAGTCTGGGTTTGAGTCTGAGTCCGGGTTTGAGTCTGAGTCCGGGTTTGAGTCTGAGTCTGGGTTTGAGTCCGGGTCTGAGTCCGGGTCTGAGTCTGGGTTTGAGTCTGGGTTTGAGTCTGGGTTTGAGTCTGGGTTTGGGTTTGAGTCTGAGTCTGGGTCTGATGCTGGGTCTGGGTCTGATGCTGAGTCTGGGTTTGAGTCTGAGTCTGGGTTTGAGTCTGGGTTTGGGTTTGAGTCTGGGTCTGAGTCTGGGTCTGGGTTTGAGTCCGGGTCTGAGTCTGGGTTTGAGTCCGAGTCTAAGTTTGAGTCTGAGTCCGGGTTTGAGTCCGGGTTTGAGTCTGGGTCTGAGTCTGGGTCTGAGTCTGAGTCCGGGTTTGAGTCCGGGTTTGAGTCTGGGTTTGAGTCTGGGTCTGAGTCTGAGTCCGGGTTTGAGTCTGAGTCCGGGTTTGAGTTTGAGTCTGGGTTTGAGTCTGAGTCTGGGTTTGAGTTTGAGTCTGAGTCTGGGTTTGAGTCTGGGTCTGAGTCTGGGTTTGGGTCTGGGTTTGAGTCTGAGTTTGGGTCTGGGTTTGAGTCTGGGTTTGGGTCTGGGTTTGAGTCTGGGTTTGAGTCTGGGTCTGGGTCTGAGTTTAGGTCTGGGTCTGATGCTGACACTAAACTGTGCGCTGAGGAGGAGAGTGATTGGGCTGCAGGGACTGGTTTTAGCTCTGTTTATAGATACCAGTGTCAGAAAGCACATCAGCACATCAGTTTACGTGCATGATGCTAAACTGGAGGCCATAAGCTTCCATTAGTTGTCCAGTGCAAAACTAAAGAAGCAAACCACGCACACCACACATGTCTCGAGGTAAAGTTTGTAATTAGGCATGAACGTCTCTGCGCAGGTCCAAGGAGAACGAGTCGGATGCAGGACAGAAGAAAAGGCGTAACTTCCTGTTGGAATCCGGATCCGCTTCCAGCGAGTCTGCTTCAGAGTCTGAGCGAGACGAGGAGCAGGAAAAGGAAGCCGCTCAAATCCATCCTCCTGCGAGCGTCCACACATCCTCCAAGCGCCTGGTTCCTCCCTCTGTCGGTTCTGCCTCTAGTAAACTCCCCCCTCCTGCGCTGGGCGGTTCCAGCGTTCCGTCAGGCAGCAGCGTGTTCGCTAACCCGTTTAAAGAACGAGCAGAGCGGAAACTCAACGCGCTCCAAAAGCATGTCCCGCTCACATCCCAGTCTCGCCTCACTCACGTCGGGGGGAAGAAGGTGTGCGTGGCCTACAGGAAAAATGGCCGCTGCCGCTTCGGGATCCGCTGCAAGTTCGCTCACGACAGCGACCTGCAGAACTCTGCGGAACCCACCGCCTGCGGGAACGCACACGCGGACCGGGTTGACTCGGATAACGCCGCCGCACACACCCCGGACTGCAGGGACTCGGCTGTGGAGAGGAACAGAGAGGACGAGGAGCAGAATCAGAGCAGGAAGAAGAAGCACAGAGTCGGGCTGAATGACAGCCTCATACCCCCCAAACGGGCTCTAAAGCAGTACCGCATGCAGAGGAACATCTCACACATGTGAAGAACCAGATTTAAGAAGATGAATTGGTGTATAGAATACTAAAGGCATCCAAACTAACCAGTCACCATGGTTACACCATGTACACTTACATCTGTTCATTTAGCTTTTATAAGCGACTGAGCAGCCGAGGGTTAAGGGTTCTCTTATATGATTTATACGTGAATAAGGAGAACCCTGAGGTACAGAAATAAAGATCTTTATTATTATATATGTGATGCTGTATACACCAGAGCACAGTACAGAGTTTGTGGGTCTCTCTCTCCTTCCGAGGCGAGAAGTGATTAATGTATGGTCAAGGAAGGGTTTATACACAACGTCCATGATGTTCCCTTCACCGCAAACTTCAGACACTAAACATGTCTCGGCTGATCAGCTATATTTTGGGTAAAGGGACATTGTGGGACATTTTTCACTGAACTGCTCCTTTAATTACACTGTATATATTTTGATGATGATAATAATATTCTGCTAGTTTTATGTTCTAATGTGCTTTTTTTTTTAGCAGATAATAAAAAAAATCAATCTGCTCCACATTTGACCTTCTGTGTCCGAAAGGTCATTCAACAAAAAAAGTGTTACCTTTGACGAGGAAGTGAGGCCACGCCTCCTTCACTGGCACTGACAGGCACAGAGCAGATTCCCTAATAAAAAAAAGAGAAAACTTTACATCAGATCCTGCTTCTACTGTGTTTATTGGCGAGATGGACAGCGACTGTAGAGGCGTGACGTCATCATAACTGCAGGTTTTATACTTTTAACATTTGCAGTTATTGGATCACACACACACACAGAGAGAGAGACTGAGGAGGAGTGTAGTCATGTTTATTGTAGTCATGTAATAAGACTGAGAGACTTCTGAAACGTGGAACGTGTTAAAATCCTCGACAGGCAGCGTTTCATTTCTGTAGCCATGTTTCTGGAATCTGGAGGCGTTCCCTGCGAGTGAACTGGAATCACACAGAGCCGCCGGCTTTCTGTGTTTTATAGCGTGAAGTGACTTTACATCTAAACACAACGCAGCTTCAGTACCGACAGCCGAGTTCTTTTCTCCAATTCAGATTTGGGACGTTGTCTAATTAAGGATGAAGTGTTAATTCTGTGGAAAAGACTCTAAACTGGAGGGACTAAGGTCAAGAGGCGAGAGCGTTACATTTTGTCTCCTATGGGACTGTCTACGGTTTTAAAGGGACAGTGTCGCCAAAAATTAAACGTCCATAATGTCCCCTTTACCCCAAACGTGGTCAAGTTTGCTTCTTCAGTTTTGCACTGGAGCTACGAGCTAATATTGCTAACAACTAAGGAAAGTGAATAGCCACCAGTTTAGCATTGTGCACACTCCATGACTGAATCTAAATTTAATTAGTTAAATTACATCTCGTTTCAATAAATTAACCCCCCCCCATAGTGAACTATTAAAGAGGAAAACACTATCATTCTATTCTCCTTCTATTAGTGGCATATAGGATATAATACAGCTGCAGTGTTTAGAGAGACTTGCTTAAAAAATTAAAGGAAGAAAACAAAAATTTATGAAAGCGTTCTGTACTTAAAAAAAATTCCATGGAACAGACACATTGAAAAAGAAAAGAAGAAAAAGAAAAGAAAGCCCAAAAAATATCAAGGACAAACTGTTTATGTACAAAAAGCAAAACATCAACGGCTCAAAACACACATTTCCCTGACACACACACAGACATGCTAGACAGATAGTATATGCATGTCTTTACTCATGAGTACATTAACTCACATACACACTGATCATGTGCTCCTCTTCCCCTCAGGTGGACGAGTCCTCTGTGAGGGAGCCTGGTTGGCTGTACGGCACCTACCGAGGCAGCAGCGGATGGTTTCCTACAAGCTACGCTGAGAAAACCTGTAAAACCGAGGAGACTGATGCTACAGCGGCTCCCGCACACACCACAGTGCCCCCCACTGACTACTCCAGGTGAGACTCTACTACAACGCTCCTACTGACTGCAGCAAGTGAGACACTATAGTGCAGCAGCCTGTAATGACACCAGCCCTTACACACTACATCGGTTTAAAAAAAAAAGTGTTTACTCTAGGGGTAATTTTTGTAGGTCTTGAGCTATTGTTGGGCTTTGCTACAACTCAAGAAGAAACCATCTTTTGAGTGAAGCACATGATATCATAAGGAGCAGCATAGAGAAAAATGTACATACGTAAACATAGCATAGTCTACATGCTTATTAGTTTGTTTAAGTAGGACAGAATTCTTCCAGACATGTATGTGCTACATTTCTGTTCTCTCTGGCTCCATTTACACACAGATTTTTGTTGCCATGTTTTTGTTGCCATACATTGTAAATTCCGTTACCACGTGTAACTTTTACATCGTAATAACTGCTTCCTCCAGGATCCCCCGAGTGGATGTAGAGGGACCAACACCCACACACACTCCTGCAGCGACACACACACAACACGCACAGGTAGGTGTATGTGAACACACAGACTTTTTTATCTTACAAACATAGCATATTTACTGGGCTATAAGTCGAGTATACGATGCACAACAACGATTTTGTCTGGTTAGAGAAAAAAATATATATACAGCACTTCGTTGTTTAAGTAAGAGATAACCATCGCTATGGTTACATCTCAGAGGGCGTTATATCGCTCTCCCTTTATCACTTTTATTCAAATCATTCCTTTCTGACAAATGAGCAAGAAGTGGAAAAAATTGGCTTATGCCCAACCAATATTTACTAACACATACCTCCTCTCACAACTGCCTTTCACACTAATTCTACAGAGCTATAGAAAGTATTTGCCCCCCTTTTTTTGCCGTTCATCAACACGTACTCCTTAATATTAATTAGTGAAATAACCAGGACAACACCAGGATATGTTCCACGTTGTAACATAGTGGAACGTTCCAGCAGGGGTGAATACTACTAGCCACTGTACATATGAATCAAACACAGCTAGTGTGTGTGTGTGTGTGTGTGTGTGTGTGTGTGTAGGCTGTAGCTTTCTGTGCGTGGACGGCTACCACCGAGACTCACCTCGGCTTCTCTAAGGATGACGTCATCACGGTTCTGGAACAGCAGGAGAACTGGTGGTATGGGGAACTCGGGGAGAACCGAGGCTGGTTCCCCAAAACCTACGTCTCCATGGTGACCACCAACAACACACACACAGAGTAAGGAACTCTTTTTCTCTTGCTGAATCGAAGATCACAATGACAGATTTAATACCTCAGTTTTAAATCAGACACGAATCATTATTAACCACCTCATAGGTACCAAATTTTCCACTGATGAACAGTAGCCATGAGGCAACATTATTATTTTAACTAATATGTATTGAAAAAAAAGGAAGCAGATTAAAGTGTGTTAAATAATTTCATTTAGAATCGATTACATTTTTTGTTTCCTGGGTTTTAGAGTTCTTAATGGCTTTAGAATGGAGGAGGCGTCCAAACGTCCTACTGGGGGCCAGATGGAGGAAAAAATATAGAGTCGCAGGCCATATGGGTCAAAAGGAGCGGATCTTAAGTTAATTTAACAGGCAATCGCAAACTTGATCATGTGGCATCAACACCAGCTTTTCACTTCTTCAGCTCAACGTACTGCTTAGCATTATTAGACAATAGCTTAGCGAACGTGAACATTGACTTTTTAGCCGTAGCTTTTTAATGTTATACCCGGAACCTTTTTTTATTTTTTTATTTAACAGCAGGCCAGCTTTAATTTTATATAATATTTACTATTTTATGTACTTTAGCTTGCAAGCTGTTTGGTCTGCTTTAGAACCTTCAGCCATCTCTGAATGCCTGACAGGCTGTGTCCCAAATTCTAGATCTGCAACTGCTGCCTTATTAAACGTCCTCAGGGTACAACACAAGAAAAGTGAAGAAACAGCCTTTTGTTTTTCTACTCCTAAAATCTGGAACATACTTCCTCTAGAGATTCATCAGGGTTGACCGGTTTAAAAAACAGCATATTTACACTTTAGCATTTAATAATAGTGCTGTTTTGACATAATTATTGTAACACTGGTTTGTATTTGATTGCTTCTTTACTTCCTTTGCATTACTTTTTGTACTTCATAGTTTTATTCGTGTTATACCTATTTATTTAATTGTATGCTTTTTCAGTGAGGTTGTGACACAGAGACTACTTTAGTATTATCATATGTTATATATTTATATACTTTTCCACATTAGAACAGTAACATTAGAGCTGTTCCTGACATTTTAGGTGCTGTGCAATATGGGCAGCCACAGTGTTTAGCATTTAGTGTTTACCTAACACACCAGACTCATGGAAGGGTTTAGCAAATAGCCGAGTTAAATCATTGTGTGTCAGAGCAGGAACACACTAATCTGCACAGTTCCATGGCTTTACCAGAATGTCCTTTGTGTCTCCTTTAGGCCTTTGTATTCAACTGTTGATGAACTGGACCTGCCTGACTCTGTTCTGCTTGAAGGTGAGCAGTGTTTTCATCCATGTTATATTTGTTTCATCCGAAACCAAGCATGTGACATGTATGATCAGTCAGTTTGATCAGGCTTTATGGTGTGTGTGTGTGTGTGTGTGTGTGGGTGGGTTTGTGTGTATCTATGTGTTTGTGCATGTGTGGTTTCCAATTTTGTCAGAATACGTGGCTCTTTACACATATGAGAGTCCCGAGTCAGGTGACCTGATGTTCCGAGCCGAAGACGTTGTCTTGGTAACAGAGAAAGAAGGGGAGTGGTGGCGAGGCTGCATCGGGGACCAATCAGGACTCTTCCCTTCCAACTACGTCAAACCCAAAGACTCTGATGTATGCAAAAATCACATTATCATAATCACTGCATTTAATGTAATGTGTTTTATTAGACGTTGATTAAAACCTTAATCTGAAGTTGCTGCAACTAGCAGATGCGTTTTAAGTATTTTGCACTGGAGCTACGAGGCTTTTGAGCTTAAATTTGGAAGTACCGATATTCCCTGCTATTTTACAAAATCGTTTATTTAAAAATGAGATGACGTAACTTAATGATGTCGCTTGAAGCAAGTATATTACGATTTGGCCGTGAATTGTACGGAAAGGATTTGGGGTGAGATAGACTTCCATTACTTGTTAGCTAATTCGTAGCTCCAGTTCAAAACTAAAGAAGCAAACGTTGGACACCAAACACGTCTTGGCTGTTTCACTACATTTAGGTTCATTTTTTTGACCAAACTGTTCCTTTGACCAAACTGTTGATTCTTCTTCAACTAGTTTTGTTTTACTGTAATTCGACATAAATCCTTCCTAAAACTGAATAGGGTTTTGAATTGATTTTTTCTGACTCTTCTTTCAGACTGCCAAAGCTGGTGCTTCCAGTAAAAAGCCAGGTGAGTTTGCAAACCTTTGTACAGAACAAACCATGAAGGAAGAAATGACTGTTCCAATGTGGGTTTTTTTTCTTCTTATTGTTCTCTTCAGAGATCGCACAGGTAACCACGGCCTGTAAAGCCTCGACAACGGAGCAGCTGAGCGTGACTCCTGGGCAGCTGATCCTCGTCCTCCATAAGAACTCCTGCGGCTGGTGGCTGGGAGAACTGCAAGTGCGTGTGTCTGGCTGCACCATCAAATCACCAGTAATAGAATAAAGAGTTGATATAAAAATGGTCTGTTAAGATCGCTAATGGCAAAATAGCCTTGACTCCTTTTCGAGTTGAGAAGATATCTGGATGCAGTGATTTCAGAGGGAAATCAATCTGATTGGTGCTCTTTATTGTGCATGTACGTATCTGCGTGCATGTGCACACGTGTTTTGTAGGCTCGGGGTAAGAAGCGTCAGAAGGGCTGGTTTAACTCCTCAAACGTCAGACTGCTGGAGCCCAACAGTGGCAAAACCACTCCTGCACCCCAGCCACGTATGTTACACACACACAGCGTGGGTCTTTTTAACCACTATTTCTAATTCTCATTATAATTGGAATGGTTTGTAAAGTGTTATATTCAATACTTCTTGTATTCAAATTTTTTTTAAATAAAAAAACAGCGCAACTTGTCCAGTCAACATTTTTTCAACATTTTTACTCTCTTGTCTAAAAAAACGAGGGTGTCATTTTTGGCCATTTTTAGGTGGGCAAAATTTCAGTGCAATACATACTACATATAATTTCAAGGAGCAATTTGTAATGTGAAGAGCCCTCTGTTGTCTGTGAGGTGAATTGCAATTGAAAAAACATTGACAAGGCTTCCCCCTAACAAAGCCCAGCTCCTCTGTGAAAATATGTAAGCCTCGTGAGCTGTGTTTTAATGAAAAGGGGCAGGGCTAAGCAGCGCTGTTCAAGGTTTGGGCAGGGCTCAGTTCCGGGAGAGAAAAATGTCAACCGAAGCCTGAATTGAAGAAACTAGCGAGATTCATTGCATGGCAGTATTGCAAATAAAAAAATTTGGCATCTTTTGAAATGATATTATTATTACAGATCTAGAAACACTGTTAAACATTACCAACTGTTAATATATTTTCTATTTCTCTCTCTCTCCTTCCTCAGTGTGTCAGGTCATTGCCATGTATGACTACAAAGCAGCCAATGGCGACGAGATGAGTTTTCAGAAAGGTCAGTTGATCAACGTCCTCAACAAGGATGACTCTGATTGGTGGAAAGGAGAGGTCAACGGGGTCACCGGGCTCTTCCCGACCAATTACGTCAAGATGACCACAGAGTCTGACCCCAGCCAGCAATGTAAGTCCTGACACCTTTACATACTTTCTTCTGAGTAAATTTATCTTTCTTCTCATACTCTATTGTGCATCAACAGTGAAAAGGGGAAATAGAAAAGAGCGCAAAACGGAAAATAGGTTTCTATACATTTATAGAATAATCTAAAAACATATAAAAGGGGTGTATGTTGGAAGAGGAAACAGCTTCCGGGATTAGAATTCACAAATTCAGAATTGACTTTTTATGGCGAAGACAGGGCAAATTGGGATTCATAACCACACACATACGCACCCACAGACACTTACGGATTATCAACCCTCTCTGTTGAGTGTTTTTAGAGATCAGAGAGTTATCTTCAGCTCTAAGCGTGAATTAGCAAACTCATTCATCTTTTTGACACTTGGTATGTCTTCTCCCCGGAGCTAGAGGACATTTCTTTATTACAGTGGCCCCGTCTCAAATCCCTCACTTGCCACACAGCCCTCAGTGCAAGTGACCCTTGACAAGAGACAGGTTTTAATAAATGCTGTGTCGCTGTGTCTGCACTTTTGGGAGTATCAGACACATTTAATGCAAGGGCAAACACAACGAAAAGGATTTTATTAAAACAGAGCGAGTCCGGTCAAGGAAAACGCTACCATCTATATTTGTCTGGAGCTCGAGATGTTTTAGGGTAACTTTGTCCTAAAAGCACCTGCTGAAAAAGTGAAAGAAGCAATGAATGATTTGGCCTCGTGTCAGGAAACAGGTGATATTTTGCATTCTGAACACTCAGAAGTTCATGATGATGGGTTCTACATGTGCTGTCGCCTCTTCTGTATTTTACATTATAAAAAGAACTTAAGCTGCTGCAAGAAGACATTTTACAACAACTCAGGGATCATTTACAATCAATTTGTCCCCTGCAATCTTTACAGCTTATTTTAATGGTGGTCATGTAAATAACTCGAGTTGCTTGAGTTGTTGTCATGGTGACAGAATGACCCCACTCCCAAGCCCCTGGTGTCACAGGTTCTTGGTTCCAGACCAGCAGCATTTTGGTGGTAAAACTGGACCCATTTTGTCTTTTAATAGTGGAAAAGTGAGGAATGGCAGCTTGTCAGTGGATAAAGGCTATGTGATGCCCCACCAGAGCTGATAAAATACACCTGCAGTTTTCATACCTCTGAATAAGACACTGTTTGGCTGTGGTACAACCTACCAGAGAGCTGAAAGATTTAAAAACGAACAAAAATGGTGCATGAAAGCTGATCTACGTACAAAACGACAGTGCGGGCAGTGCAGCAGGCAATAAGACAGATTATCCATTACTTCTACAAATTTACGCGGTGGTTTGATGATGGACGGAACTCAATAGTTAGTCCAATATCTCTAGTTTCATGGGAAAAGCAAAACTAGCAAACTTGAAATTTCATCCTGTTGGGACGCCGGTTTTGCTACCTACATTTCTACGGTGCCAGAACTGTGGGATACGAAGGTGTTAGTGCAGTTTGGTGAACAGCAGCAGCTGCTCCAGCTAGCTCGCTTTCTCTCAGTACTGATGTATGCTATCCATTCCTCTCTTCGTTGTCTCTCATGGCTTCACCCATCCACTCCTCTGTTCCTTCTCTTTCCTGTCGCTCGCCTCATCTCTGCTTTATTTCAGGAACTGTAGCCTCGGGCCCTCCTTCTTCTGTTCCAATCAGAGAGCACCTCTGCTTCAGGAAGCAGCAGACAAGACTCCGCCTCACACTTGCTCTTTTTGGATGAGGCCTCTCCCATTTTTTTTGCAATTTCCGTTTGTTTTAAAAAAATATAATTTCTCTTTTGTTGTGATGCATTTCCTGCCATTTTTTAAAAAAACACTCAAATTGATTTGGATTAAAGAAATAGTTCGGTCCCTTTTACTGCAAATGTAGTCAGTCGAGACATGTTTGGTGTCTGAAGTTTTCTTCTTTAGTTTTGAGGGAGGGTAAAAAAAAATTTGGCTGAACTGTTCCTTTAACGGGGAAATGTGGTACAAGTGAATAGTAGAAACAGGGTTCTTTTCTATAGGAGCTTAATGCTCTTTAAGAGATTTGCAGTAGTACTGTTTGTATAAACCAGAGAGATAGAGAGCGATTGTATGTGTGTATGTGCCTGCACTGTGCGTCCATGTTATACCAGCATACGCTGCATCCTCACTTAGCCTGTTAGATCATAGGATTGTTAGTTGGCTTTTTCCTGTTAAAATGTAGCGCACACACACACACACACACACACACACACACAGACACCTGATGATGTCACCAGCAGCATGTTATCCTATAGCACTTGAGCAGTCCCTATGCAACCAGCTAACAGCCCTTACACTCCAGCGCCACGGCCTTTTGCTTCCTGTGTGTTCTAACAGACATTTTGGTCCAGCTTTGCTGTTCTTTTGTATGGAGAATTTGCCCAGGAAGAGGCATACAGAGTGCTTAAAGAGAAATAAAGTTTTTAACTGTGGGATTCCGTAGTGGTGTGGTTTTGATGTGCGCTACTTTGTCATGTAGAAAATGCATTAGCCAGACACACTGTGCTCATAGACACTGTGCTCAAGACTGCGTTTGACGTTTGTGCATACGGATATGTTTATTTGTGCATCCTCGTGTGTGTGTGTGTGTGTGTGTGTGCATGCTTATACACAGTTCTTACTAGGGGAGGTCCAGGCTGAAAGACTGAACAATACTCTGGGAGTTTAAGGGGTTAAATTAGTTTTGATTTTATATTATTTTCAGTTTTCATTTGAAATTAATTTCAGCTTTAGTTACTTTTTAGTGTGGGTTTGTTCATTATGTTTTTAGAGAGATTTATTATTTTGTTTTTAGATATTTTAGTTTCGGTTTCAGTTTTAGGAACAGACTGAAAGTTGGGGAGATTTTTTGGTGTTTGATATCAAGAAAAGAAGGAATAAATATACAATTCAAATTGAGTAACATCTATGTAATGCACAGCTGCTCTTTTTAATTTTCAACACTAAACTTGAACTTAAGTTATGCCAATGTTGCGTTTGCTTTTTCTTTATTTCAGTTGTTTTCTGAGGCAATATTTCTATTTATCATTTAGCTGTAGCTTTTTATTATTTTATTTCAGTTTACAATTTTTTTTGCAGCCCTAGTTTTACTATTTGTTATATATAGTAACCCTGACTCGGGATGGGAGATGTGCCAACAGTCATATTTGCAAAAACATTATTTCGCAACACTTGAAGACATATACGTTATGTATCACATTATTTAACTTTGCAAGCAAAATGCCAGCAAAGCAGTAGTGTGTAAAAATATGTAAAAAACGGTTGCAATTATATTTTTGATTTATACATACATCAATGGAGTTGATCAATACTAAAGAATTACTGATGATAATCTGAAAGGCACATAATATAATATATAAATATCATTACATCGCCCAGCCCTAGTTCTTCTCTTACGTCTATGTTTAATCCTTGTTTTTGTGTATATACACGTCCAAACTAACATACTGTATGTCTACGTGCTCATCTTTAAGTGTGTGCATGCATACATGTCTACATGTTTGTCTGTATGTGTGCCTGCATGCTTGTCTGTGTGTGTGTGTGTGTGTGTGTGTGTGTAGGGTGTGCAGACCTTTTGAGCTTAGACTCCATGAGTTGCGAGGAGAGGAAGAGGCAGGGCTACATCCACGAACTCATCGAGACGGAGCAGACGTATGTACAGGACCTGGAGCTGGTGCTTGAGGTGAACACACACACACACACACACACACACAATATGTCCACAAGTACAGATACAAATAAAACATGTAAACACATACATATTCAAACATACTCAGTTTTAAGAGCCAAAACTAATTTTAGTGATTCCTTGAAAGAGCAGTTTGTCCAACGAAACTTTCACAAAAATGTAGTCGATCAGCAAAGACATTTTTGGTGTCTGACGTTTGTTTCTTAATTTTGCCTTGAAGCTACAAGTCTAATGTAGCTAACAAGTCAGAAAAGTTTTATAAAATAGCACAATGAGTCTGTATTAAACACATCAAATGTACAAATGAAATGGGAACTATATTGACATCCAAATCACCTTTTTAAACATCATTTTCTCCTCCAATTTAGTCGTAGCTAATTGCCACCCACTAGCTGTCACCTCTGTCACATGACCATCTGCCAACCCAGGAGGGTGAAGGCTAACAAGTGCTTCTCTCACCCACGGAAAAGTATCTGATTTATTTGTAGTTTAATATCAAGAGTACTTGGTTATCAAAACAGATAAAGAGTGGTAGGATCTTTCCATGTTTTACTCATTTGATCAAAAAGCTTTTTTACAAACTTAAAAAAAAAAAGCCCATTCTTCCATCTTCTTTGTGCTAAACAATAACGTGTTGTTGCAGTAATAAAACTATTATAATATGCTTTTTAATATACACGTGCAAGCAAAAGCCATTTTGAAGATTCATGTCGTCTGTATCAGGATGGACCTATTACAGTCATTTAAGCCTGGACCAAATAACTCCAATTCTGACAGATATAAGGCTGAGATGACGTGGGGCTCACAACACACATGCAGCGAGCTGCTCATAACCGTGCTGATGTTTGCTAACTAGTAGCTAGGAGCTACTTAATTTAGTAAAACATTCCCAGAGTGAAGCAAGGTGTGTGTTTTCATCTAAACATAATAACATTACAGTCATTTAAAAAATTGGGAGACTGATAAATAATAGTATTAACCAATTTTCTGAACTTTCTTACCACACCTGTTTTCTCTGATGAGGGCAAACGAGTAAGCTCTTTGAATCGGTTCTTTGAATCGGCTCTTTTAGGTAAATGTGGAGTCGACTCGCAGATCTGAAGAGCCGTATTGGTGATTGGACAGCAGATCTGAGAGAAATTAAAGGTCTAAAGTAATCGTAATTGATTTGTTTATTCGAAATAAGAGTATGAAAGAGTTAATCAGCAAGTTATGAACGTGTCTTAGAAAATTTATCAGAGCAAAAGTAGCCATTTGCTTTTTAAATATAGGGAAGTGAAACTTAAAGTTGACAGAAACATTTATACTCGAGTAAAGTAGCATTCTAAAACATACTTAACTACAGTAACGAATTATTCCCACTTCGTTACTATACACCACTGGTTTCTGTGCATGTAGTGAACAAGCCAAACATGTCTTGGTTGATCGATTGCATTTGGGGTAAGCAGAAAATTGTGTACATTTCATTTTTTGCTGAACTGTTCATTTAATGTTCACCGTGCAGGGGTATAAATAGCTCAGTAGCAGATCTTTGATACAGTTCAGGTATCTATGTGATCTATTTTGTAAAGGCCTAGTGATGTGTGTGTGTGTGTGTGTGTGTGTGTGTGTGCGCGCGCGCAGGTGTTCTATAATCCAATGGCTGAGTCAGGCCGTTTGACTGAGGCTGAGATGAGCATGATCTTTGTGAACTGGAGAGAGCTGATCATGTGCAACACCAAACTGTTCAAGTGAGTGAGCGGATCACAGCACCCCTTGTGCTCACTGAGGGAAAAAAGCACAAAGAATAGCGTGCAAATGAATGCTCAACTGATTAGCTTTTGTTTGTGGTTGTTTAATTATAAGACCTGGACTGTGCTGTTAGCTGCGTTCCACTCTGGAGGCAGCTGTCTTTTGAAAGCTTCTTTATTGTCACATATAAATATACAAGTACAGTACAGTGAAATTGATTCTTTGCATATCCCAGCATGTTGGTAAACTGGGGTCAGAGGTCAGGGTCAGCCATGATACAGCACCCCTGGAGCAGGGAGGGTTAAGGGCCTTGCTCAAGGGCCC
>JAOUQW010000023.1:1146658-1157424 GCA_028565825.1 Olivaichthys viedmensis
ATGAAGTTGCTGTTCTCTCTCTCAGTGAACAAAGCTTTATGTATTGCTCTTCTGATGGTGAGGTCACTTTTGGTCTGAGCCTGATCGTGCCTTTGGATACGACTGATCCAGTTTCAGCAAAGTGTTTTACAGTGATGTACAGATGCCCAGATTTTCAATGTGCTCTCAGACTTTCGGACCTCACTGTAAATCCTGGAAAACTACGATACACGTTAACACAGCAGTTTAACGTTATAATTGAGACTCGCGCACACTGACATGAAGTTTGTTTATTTCTGAAGTCAGTATTGATGTGCTGCAGCAGATGACCAGCCTCACTCTAGTACTTTACTGTAATTCTTGGTGATTAGAGGCACGCAAATTGAGGATCGCGTTTCGTGTGTGTGTGTGTGTGTGTGTGTGTGTGTGTGTATTTGCTATTTGATGATGTACAAGCACTTGCAGGTGTCGCTGTCAGTAGTTTTCATCATAGCAAATGTTACCATAGTAAACGTTGTCACAACACATGCCTATATAAACTCCCGCATGTCAGTCTTCATTTCTCAGAGAGAGAGAGAGGATGGAAGGAAAGGGGAAAAACATGTGACCTTTAAGGTCAAAGGTCAGAGATATTAAGGCTAAACCCGGTCAAAGGTCATGGCTGTTACAAGTCCAGCACTGACTGTAACTCTGCTGTAGATGGTGTGCACTTATGAAAACTGTGTAACTGTATTAAAGGATGTAGTATGCCGTTGGAAAGTCAGACTCAATCAACCAAGACATGTTTAGTGTTCAGGCTAATGTACCTAACAAGTCTATCTCACCCAAAATTCATTCATTCAGCTTCAGTAAGCGCTTTATCCTGGTCAGGGTGGTGCTGGATCCGGAGCCTACCCAGGACGGGACGTGGGTCCATCGCAGGGCAATCCACTTACCCAGAGTACCCTGAGAAAACCCACACAAAACTCAGCACAGACAAGAACTCTGGTTTGAACGCTAGAACCTGGAGCTGTGAGGCACCGTCACTACCTGCTGCACCACCGTGCCGCCCTCTCGTCCTGAAACTTTTCTGTGAACGCACGCCCAAATCTGCATATACAGTACTTACTTCGGTACTTACTCATATGACATCGTTACGGAGTCTCATTTTTTCAATAAACTATTTTGTAAAAATAACAGGGATAGTCCTTTATTTACAAAGTGTTTTGGAAGATTTTGGGTGAGAGAAACTTCCATTAGCCTCGAAGAACTCAGTCGTTGGTGTGGACCGGCCTTTAGATTCTGCACATGTAGAGAAGAGAACTCTGGGTTGGTTTATGAACGGCCATCACGGGTCCCAGCGTGTTGTGGTTCAGGCGCTGTGAGCGACAGCATCATCTCATCGACTAACACCGACAACCATCTGCTCCGCTGCTAAAACTGGACCAAAGAACACACGCACACAGTGCAGTGTAGCGCCCTGGTGTTGATGGTCATATCGGTTGTTAATGTGGCAACGATAAATATGTAGCTTATTAAAAATACACACACAGATGCACATGGACCCGTGTGAGTGTGCACACGCCTTCTATGGTGTCTTATTATTGATTTGTCATTATTGTGTTTGTGTGTGTGTGTGTGTGTGTGTGTGTGTGTGTGTGTGTGTGTGTGTGTATGTGTGGGATGAGAATAGGTTCAGCTGTTGCTGAGGTCATGTGGCGCGGGGCGTGGACAGGAATAGCAGCTCGGGGTTAACACACATTTCCATCAACCCACCCCCGTTCTTCCTAACTCCCTTCCTCTACCTCTCTCTCTCTCTCTCTCTCTCTCTCTCTGAGTCTCTCTCTGTCTGTGTCTCTCTCTCTCTCTGTCAGTCCCTCTAGGGTCAACCAAAACCCCAAAAATAAACAACACCAAAACATAATGTGTTAAATCTCTCTACCTCTCTTTGTGTCTGTCTGTTTTTCTGTCTATCGTTCTTTCAGTCTTTCTCAGGTGCCGTCAGCCAACGTTTGCTCTGTCTGTCTGTCACCCCACCGTCTGTTTCTCTCTTTCTGTCTTACATGAGTGTATTAAGATGTACTTATCCAACCGTAGCGTGCGCGTGTGTGTGTGTGTGTGTGTGTGTGTGTGTGTGTGTGTGTGTGTATATCGGTGTCGGGTGGTTTTGCAATGACTTAGTTTCCAGTTTCAGGTTGACTGCATGTATGTGAAACGATTGGTGTGTGTGTGTGTGTGTGTGGGGGGGGGGGGGTTTGATTGATGCATTGACTTCTCAGGAAGTCTTAGTGGGTGTGCTGCTAGTCAGATTAAATTCTCTCACACCAGACCTCCCTCTGTGGGTGAGACAGTGACCGAGAGAATGGCATCTCCGTCACAAGCCTCTCTTATTGTTCTCAAAAGCACTGTAGTTACTATAAACCCGTTTCTCAGCGTTCTCGTTACCGTTAGGGACAGGCGATGTGGGGAAAAGCATCATATCACAATAATTGCAGACATTTCACACAATCACAGTAATTAATTTAGCTATTAGTGCAGTCATGCTACATTTTAAATGTCTGTGAATACGACAATCTTTTAATCTATAAAAAAAACAAAAAACATTTTTTATATATATATTGGCGTAATGGGCTAATTATCCAATAAACTACTTGTTACTATGGTAACACGCTTATTATCGCTCATACCCATTTGCAGTGAGAGTTAAATCCATGATCGCAGACTTTGCACTGTTTTGTGCCATTTAAAAAAAATTGTTTTGTTCGTGCTGGTTTGGTTTTTGAGATATTTTAACGTGAGAGTGACGTCCCAGTGAATTGAACGTGGAATATATTATTATTAAATAACACGCGTTTTTTTAACAGCACAAGCGAATGACACAAGTTTCATTCGGTTACTTTTGTGCTTCAGAGATTCCATCATTGAGCGCCGAGACAACATTGCAGTGACAGAGCAGCTGCCCTCCACACACACAAACCCAGCTCTCGCACCTGACGCACACCGTCCTGAAAACAAAACATTAGTGCTTGAAAAGCCCTTTGAAAGTAGCTTTTTTTTTTGTATGAACCCCTGCACAGTGCATGATGGGGGAAATCCTTGACCAAAATAATGACCGTGAAGAAATCTGCATCGTTTTGGAAGTGTCTAAAACAGTAAAGCGTCGGTCCTGTCGTCTGGAGAGCGCTAGTTCGAGCCCTGACGATGCCGCAGCCGTCCGTAGCCGGGGGTCTACGAGAGCGTGATTGGGCGCTGCTCTCTGGGTGGGAGGGACGGCATTACACTTTCTCTCCTGTCAATCAAAAAGCGGCACCAGCAAATCGTGGGCGTCTGTGAGCTCATGCGTGGGGAAGAGGGCAGTTGGTGCTTTCAAAAAATGCGACGGAAGACTTCATGTGTCTCGGAGAAAGCACGTGCTAGCCCTCACCCTCTCCGACTGGTAGCTGTCGAGCGATAGAAGAGAACTAGCTAATGGGTGGGAATTAGCAATGACTAAATTGGGAAAAAAATGGGGTTAATGGCTTACTAGACCTGAAACGTAGGGTTTGAGATCGAGCCCAAAGTCGCGTTCACGTCCGTGAGTCCGTAATTGATACGGCTGGTTCTGTTCTGTTTGGTTTGAAAACGTGCTTGTAAAACTTTTATTCGTCGGTCAAAAATACGACGACAGGAAAAGGTAAACAAACCTTTGGCACTTGCGCGTCGAGACCAGAGAAATCGCCGGAGCACGCAGAACACTGGAGTCGGTGCTAAATAAATGATTGGATAATTATATAAATGACTAGTTTTGTGTACCGTATACAGCGTTTATTTATGTTATTGTTGTTATTATTTTGTTATTCGGTCCAGATATCCAGAACACATCATTGTCCTGCAGCACTTCAGCTCGGTCCTTTGGCTCGATTTGCGCTTCGCTGGTTAGTTTTAGCAGCTCGCTTTTTTCCAAAAATGTCGCCCACAACCCAAAATACACCCCCTGTTTGGTTCACTTCCAGCAGTTTGGTCGATTTTTCTTCTCGCTGCAATGGAACCGGCTAGAGTTCGCTTGGAACCGATCCGGGAGCACCTCTCTCTTGTTTTGGTCCGCACCCGAGCGTGTTTGCCGTGTTCTCACCTGCCTAAACGAACCGCACCGAGGGGGGATAAACACACTGCACATGTGAAACAGCCCTGAGATAAAGTCTTAGTTACGTTATAAATAGTTGTGCATTCACTTCTGAATATTTTAGATCAAACACCTGGGATAAGATTTGTGATTTGGAGCGTGAACTCCAAATGTGTTGAATTGAACGTGTCTCAACATGACGATAACATTGCAATAAGAATGCAGCAGAATTGATGTCATTACAGTCACGAAGAAAAAGAGTTGCCGTCGAATTTCGACCAAGGACTTTGCTTGATTTAGCAGGTCCAAACCCATGCTATGAGGCAGGGATGTTAATAGGCTGGATTAAGCAGCAGCAGTGATGCGTTTGGCCTTTTCTATAGAAAAGGGTCAGAAGCTTTTGAGCTTTTAAAATGATGTTCACAAATGTCCTGAAATGTGCGGTTGTATTTTTAAATACATATAAAAATGCACAAATAAATGGGAAGATGTAAATGTGTAGGAAACAAATGTATTGCATTTAACGAGTTAACTACTTCCACCAGGCACTTCTTGGACTCGTGACCCTTTTTTTGTGGCGTCCTATTGGGCTTATAGTGCACTACATAGGCCCTACACTGCCATAATGCCGTTGTGCCATTACCCTATGTAGGAAGCATGTGTAGTAAATAGGAAGCCATTTAGGATTCGGTCGAAACGGTTGGAAGGGCTTAAATAAAAAAGTTATAATGCTATTACTAGGGTTAGACTGTAAAATACTATAATAGTGGCATAATTGAATATCAATTATTTGTATGATAATTAATCATCGGCTACAATTTCATGATCATGTCAGGCCTTGGTTATGTGCTAACCACTGTTCGATCACAGCCTAAATGTGGGTTTATGCGCTAACTGCTAATCGTTAGGTTTCACATGTCCTCCTAGTTTACAATAACACTTAGCCGAACTCCTACTGTAACTGTCCAAACATTTGTAATAGTTTAACCAGGAAGTACAGCTCTCTGATGTGTGTGTGTGTGTGTGTGTGCTATCTGCTTTTCAGACTTCACACTGGCCCTTTGCACTAGTTGAGCTTCAGGCACTAGAGAGGTAAGAGGTGTGTGTGTGCACGTGTCCCGTTTCTGAACTGTGTTTACTTTAGAATGGGTTTTTGGCTTGTTTGCTTCATGTCAACTGTGCTTGTTCACAGAGGACTCATGAGCAACTGGAATGGAGTGTGTGTGTGTGTGTGTGTGTGTGTGTGTGTGTGTGTGTGATTGTTTTTATGTGCTTTCCTTCTGTGTTGAGGTTTGTGGTCTTTTGTGGAGAAATGATTTTACAGCCTGTTGGAACACCGTCGGCTTTATACCATAAACACACTCGCATTGTTTCCAAACCATTTTATTCACACTCAAGGAGACTGCTCACCAGTTCAACTATAGCACGTCTCCTTACTCGTAACTCAGCGCGTGTGTGCGTGGGTGTCTTCTTCTGACACGATACGATGGGCATGAATGAAAAACTTAAACCAGCCGATGATTCAACACAATAAGATGTAGAGCTGTTTTGATGCAGTATTGTGCAGCTAGTGGGAAAAGTGTTAGTTTTGAGGAGTGTGAGGCCACGCCTCCTTTAATGGGACTGACCGGTACAGAGGCCACGCCTCCTTCACCGAGACTGACCGGTACAGAGGCCACGCCATGTCGGTGCAACGTTTACCTTACTGTAATGCTAATGTTTCTGCTTGCCTGACTTGAGTTATAATGTTTGTGGCAGGGGTCATTAGCATCTCACGGCTAATCAGTGCTAATTAGGGGGGATAGATCGGTCGAATCTTGGTTGCTATGGCTTCGGGGCCGCTGGAATGTTTTAACAGTGTGGTGTTGCCTGATATATTTCTGTGCGTGTCTGTGCTTTAGCAGATCGATGCTAGCTGAGAACTTTTCACCCACAGATAGGTTGTGTGTGATCCCAGACGCCCGGGACATTACACATTACACTACACACTACACATTACACTTCCCTGCTATTCGTTGTTTATCTGCCCAGCAGGTCATAACATAACGTTTGAACTTATTTTCCTTGCTAGCTATCAACTGGCTAAATATACTGTCAGCTCAGCAAGTGAAGCCGAGAGATGGTGTATTTTCACAATGCTGTTGCAAGCTCATGTATGCCTCTTTGTCTTGGGTGATTATAAGTAGATCTCCTGGGAAACTCTAAAATCCCCTCAGGAATGTGTGTGTGTGTGTGTGTGTGTGTGTGTGTGTGTGAAGGAGTAAAGATTTATCGCTGAATAGTTTTTGAAGGCACAGTGAGAAGCGGGACATGAGTCTCGAGTTGTAAATCACACTGTAAGCATGAGATTAAAGCTCACAATGTGCCGCGCTCCAACACGAAACCTCGGCCCTTTTACCTTGTTGTTAGGCTCCACGTTCTTTTGTTCATGATTTACTGAACTCTCATACAGAGATAAAGATCTGCGAATTCTGTAAAACCAAAATGCATTTTTAATAAAATAATTACAATTTAAAAGTTTCCTGAATATTTAAAAAAAACATGTTGGTGTTTCGCAGATGCCTTTAAACCTGCATCAGTTCTCTTAGGCACACTGTCGTGCAGTTTTATAAGAAAATCGGCTGGTAGGTTGTTCCAAGAACCTTGGAGAACTTGCTACGGTTCTTCTGCAGAACTTCGGTTCTCACTTTGCTTCTGTCTCTGCAGGTAAAATCCCAGAACCGCCTCGATTCTGTTTGTTTTTATCTAAAAAAAACTGCTCGATTATTGAATATCTCACTTTCTCTAATGACTTACAAACATTTCTCTGTAATATAAAAAAAAAAAAAGAAAAATGAATGTTTTGAAATCTTAAATTTGCTCTTTTTCTGATGACACACTGATATAGAAGATATAAAATAAACCTCTGAGATAAAATAGATTTGTCGTTCCTCTCCTTCTTGACTACGCGGAGTCCGATAATGGAATTAAATCACGTTATTTTTACGGCACACACTAATGTATAACGGTGTTTCGGTTCACCAAGAAAGCACCAGCAGCACATCGGCAGTGCCACCTCTTCATGGAAAGCCACAGTGTTAATGAGTATTCCTGAGGAAAAGAAGGAAAAAATAAGATTTCACCGTCCAGTCGGTCAGTGTTTAATAAAAAAAAACAATACCGACGATATCCGAGGTGCTCTGAGAAAAGTGTTTCGTGATCAGATCAGCTTCATGTTCGACGTGTGATCCATTTATTTTCCCCTCAGGATGATTGAAGACGGCGGGAGGAGAGCAAAGGCGATGGCAGACAAGCGGCAGATCATCACGGAGATGAGTGAGCGCTCACTTCTGGCCCTCTTTAACTCTTTCACCGAGTTTTTTCATTGCGGAATCACAAATAACTTTATGGGGTTGTTGCAGGGGCGCAGGATTTCGACCTGATCCGGCTCTCCACGTATCGCACAGCCTGCAAACTCCGCTTCGTCCAGAAGAAATGCAACTGTGAGTACAACCAGCTTCCGTAGAGAGCGTGTGTGTGTGTGTGTGTGTGTGTGTGTGTGGTCGCCACGTTTCCATGTACTGAGAAAAGCGCACAAAAAACCCTCTGTTTACGCTCAAACTCGCTCATAATGCAAGTCTTAAGGGCAGTTGTTGAACTCCTCAGTGCACTTGGTGGACGTGTGGAACATGATCGAGGCGTTCCGGGACAACGGCCTGAACACGCTGGAGCACAGCACCGAGCTGAGCGCGTCCCGGCTGGAGACCATCGTCTCCTCCATCTACTACCAGCTCAACAAGCGCCTGCCCACCACCTACCAGATCAACGTCCAGCAGAGCATCAGCCTGCTGCTCAACTTCCTGGTGGCCGCACAAGACAGGTGTGTGTGTGTGTGTGTGTGAAGATCGTGGATAAACTGCACTGTGAGTGTTTCTTCAGCTCACCTGCAGTGCACGTCGTCTATGAAACACTACCGCCCCCTAGTACACTGTACATGCAACTATTTATTTATTCATTTATTTAAAACCCATTTTTTCCCCTCCATAATTTAGTTGTGTGTGTGTGTGTGTGTGTGTGTGTGTTGCAGCGAGGACCAGGGAAACCCCACCGTGTTCTCTGTGAAGGTCATGCTGGCTATAATGTGTGGAGGGAAGATCGTGGATAAACTGCGCTGTGAGTGTTTCTTCAGCTCTCCACAGCAGTGCACGTCGTCTATGAAGTACTACCGCCCCCTAGTGCACTGTACATGCAACTATTATTATTATTATTATTATTATTATTATTAAAAACCCATTTTTCTCCCCTATAATTAAGTAATGTTCAGTTCCCACCAATTTCCAAGTAGAGCACAGTGGTCTATCAAAGCCGCACTCTTATTTAATATACGATTAACCTTAAGGCTGCTTTCACACTGCAACCATAGCGACTAGCTAGTATCGGCTAGCCTAGCTTGCTATCTAGATTATATTTATTGTTAACAATGATAATAAATAAGGATGTGGCGATGAAATGTTTTTCAACATGTAGTAAATCTCCGAATATTCGCTCATTTTTCCACCAGCACTCTGTCCTCCATGTTGTTGTTGTTTGTTTGTTTTTGTTTGCCCCCTGAGCTGCGACCTGATTGGCCGAGAGGTAAAAAGGCGCTTGACGCCACTCTGGGCTTTTCTGTAAAGTTGGACTCTTTTCAACTTTTAGAAGTGCTCCGCTGTGACGAAAAACCAACGGTGTGTGTGTGTGTGTGTGTGTATAGATATCTTCTCTCAGGTCTCTGACTCTCATGGAGCGATGACACTCTCCAAGTTCGATCACTTCCTGATGGAGGCGCTTAAACTGCCGTCCGCCGTGTTCGAGGGTCCGTCCTTTGGCTACACGCAACACTACGCCCGCTCCTGCTTCTCCCAACAGGTACACACACACACACACACACACACACACAGTCTGTGTGTCTCCAACAAAAAGGTATGATAATGAACACATGCTGTTCATGATGGCTGATTTGTGTGTGTGTGTGTGTAACAGAAGAAGGTGATGTTGAACACGTTTCTGGACACCATGATGGCTGATCCTCCTCCTCAGTGTCTCGTCTGGCTGCCCCTCATGCATCGCCTCGCTAATGTGGAGAACGGTAACACACACACACACACACATACACACACACACTCACACACACACACATACACACACGCGCACACACACATACACACACGCACACACACATACACACACACACTCACACACACACGCACACACACATACACACACACACTCACACACACACACACATATTAAGCTCACAAAAGCGGCTCATTTTTCACATCCTGTCTAAACGGCTCAGAGTTTGGAGACCTTATTAGTCATTGTATTGTTTTTTTAATGCACAATAAGTTTATTGTACAGTTACCGTGACGACCCTATTGGTAATAACACAGATTTTCTATCTCTCTTTCCCTCTCCCTCCCTCTCCCCCTCTCTCTCTCTCTCTCTCTCTCCCCCCCCAGTCTTCCACCCGGTCAGCTGTTCTTATTGCCGCAGTGAGGGCATGGTGGGTTTCCGCTATCGCTGCCAGCAGTGCTTCAACTACCAGCTCTGTCAGACTTGCTTCTGGCGTGGCCATGCCAGCGGAAACCATAGCAACCAGCATCAAATGAAGGAGCACTCGTCCTGGGTGAGGACCCATAACCCATAATAACCCATCATCACTGATTTACGGTGTTCCTGCAGTGAACACACACACACACACACACACACACACACACAGTTGGGTCCAAAAGTCTGAGTCCACCACCAAAAGCCTTTATTCCAGTAGTTATGGAAACACCCTTGTTATAGAGGCATTATTACACGTGTAACTACAGTGTACTAGCTGGTGAATAAAGAGTAATTACAGTCATTAGGGCTGTCACTGTAACCGTGATGTCATAAAGCCGTCGGTTTTGAGAGGTTCTTTATTAATATTTCTAGAACTGCTCATCATAATGTGGTGATTTATTTTATTTTATTGATCTTTTCTTTTCTCAGCATTTCTTTGACTGTTGAAACAGTAGTAAAGTTAGCACACAGTAAAATACAACCGGCTACAACAGACACAGGAGTTAATAATAATAATAAGTTAATAACGCTGACAGCTGAAACTGCAGTGAGGGAAAAAACGCTCTTAGAAAGGAAGCGCGTCATAGCAACAGAAACACTTGTTATAAAGCCGTGTTTACAACTAAACAAAAGGCTCTGTGAAGGTCCATAATGTGTGTGTGTGTGTGTGTGTGTGTGTTGCAGAAATCTCCTGCTAAAAAGTTCAGCCGCGCCTTAAGTAAATCGTTTGGGTGTGTCCCGAGCCGAGAGCCCCCCCACCCGATCTACCCTGAGGACCCGGAGAGACCCCTCGACCTCTCAAACATTGTGTAAGTGTGTGTGTGTGTGTGTATTTGGTGTAAGTGTCTCTGTGTGTGTGTGTGATGTATCAGTTCTCAGCATATTGAAGAAAAAAAAAAACTTTGATCTCTCTCTTTGTATCTCTGTATGTCTCTCTCTCTCTCTCTCTGTATGTCTCTCTCTGTATGTCTCTCTCTCTCTGTATATCTCTCTCTCTGTATCTCTCTCTCTCTCTGTATATCTCTCTCTGTATCTCTCTGTCTCTCTCTCTGTATCTGTATCTCTCTCAATTCAATTCAATTCAATAAGCTTTATTAGCATGACCATATACAGTTACAGTATTGCCAAAGCATCA
>JAOUQW010000023.1:1157524-1175652 GCA_028565825.1 Olivaichthys viedmensis
TGAGAGAGGTCAACGGAGAATGGCCAGACTGGTTGGAGCTGACAGAAAGGCTACGCTAACTCAGATAACCACTCTGTCCAATTGTGGTGAGCAGAAAAGCATCTCAGAACGCACGACGCGTAGAACCTTGAGGCGGATGGGCTACAAAGGGATATATATATATGTGTGTGTGTGTGTGTGTGTGTGTGTGGTGTCTTGTCAGCACTGACCCGTGTAACAGGGCAATGCTTCTGGCTGATTAGGCATGCCGGGGGTTGGTCGTTTAGAAGGGTCAAAGGTCAAACGACCAGGGTTCATGCTCTGAGCTTCTCAACCAATCACATTCACAAAGCACTCGCACCTTCAGCCAATCAGAAACAAGCCTGGGGTGTGAAACTAGAATGTTCCCTCGAGGGAGTCATATAGTCTTGTCTTTGTCTTTCTCAATTCATTTTAATTCAATTACAACAAATATACCACATCGCTGTTTGAATTCTCGATTCTGATTGGTCAGAAGGTGTTGATTAATTTTCTATAACTGCACGGCTCTGACTGTAACGATGGCGTTCTGCTTGAAGCGTAACTACGTGCATATGTGTGCGGACACACAGCTGGAGGCGTTGTTCACGTACAACACGTACGAGGATTAAAAGCTCCGTCCACTAGAGGGAAGATCAAAGCTAAAACATCACTGACTGGCAGGTTTCCATGTCAACCTGTAAAACGTTAGTGATTTTACGCCAGGAAATCTGGGATGCATATTTGTGACTGTAGAGCAGCATGGAGATTTCATTCACGTGAACTTCTCTGCAAAACTTCACGCCATCGTTGTTGTTGATACTGTGTCTGAAATTGGGGTTTTTACTCATTCATAATACACTCCAAACTCAAGTTTGTCATCTCATCCTCACATCGAGTCCATAGTCACTGGGCTGCTACTAAAGTCCAGTCCAAGTCAGGTCCTGAATGGTGGGATTGAGGCTTTGGGGCTTTAGCTACCTTCATGAATTACAGAAGGCTGTAGCGTAGTTTGAGTAACGTTATTTAAAGTTATACTCCAGCCTTTTTTAAACTCGAATCTCCATCTACCGCATCTGTAATGTGTGTGTGTGTGTTATAACCATGGACAAGAATTTCCACACATTTCCCTGTGCTGAGAAAAGAACAGAAAGCCTGTTTACTGCAAACTCACTTATAATGGAAGTCTAAGGGCACTCGTTGAATTCCGTTAATAAACGTTTAAAATATTCAACTATATAACGCAAATTCAAAACTACAAGTGTTAAAAGATAACAATTAAGGTGTGAGGATGAGACAGACATAAGAGAAAGTCTTACCAAAGCTGCTCTTATGGAGTTTCATCACAACTTTCCAACACTGGAGCAATACAGCAAATAGTAGTTCCAGTTACTTTACGCTTTCTCAAAGGTTTCGTAATGTTCATAGAACTACACTGGTAACACCAATTCTTCTTTCTGAAAAAGTAGTCCCATCTCTAAAAGGACCAATTATACAGATTTAAAGCTTCATTTACAAACACCTTTGACTAAAGAATTTATTAAAGCGTTCTACAAAAACACGTTTATTGACAGAATCCAACAAGTGCCCTTAGACTTCCATTATAAGTGAGTTTGAAGTAAACAGGCTTTCGGTTTTCTTCTCAGTGCAGGGAAACGTGTGGAAATTCTTGTGCCTAGTGATCACACACACATTACAGATGCAGTGGATAGACATTAGGGTTGAAAAACACTGGAGTATTCCTTTAATAGTGCGTCCAGAAATTGACTTTTTCAGTCTGTATATAAACAGCAGGAATCGGAGTCACTGTGACACTCCCATTTTCTCACACACACACAACACTAAAGACTGAAAGTCACACGTTTGCCCTTTACATTCGCACAGGGACCTTTTTCTAGTGGACACACACACACACACACACACACACATGCATGCACTTGTCCCCAGATGACAGTAAACACCTGTACATGCAGCCTACGTTTCCACTGAAGCTGAAAAATCAATATTTACCCTGCTGAGGCTTTCAGAGAGGGATTTAAAAGCCTTCTTCCACCACGAACACACACACACACACACACACACACACACACACGTACGTATAGTTCCCTTGGTCTTTTTTCTTTTATGCTTCGTGCATGTTTTACTCTCACTGTCTTTCTCTCTCTGTTTCTCTCTTTTCTCACACACACACACATACACACACACATACACATACACACACACACACACACACACACACACTACTATTGTATAACAGAAACAGTGCTGCTGCTGCTGTGTTTGGCAGGATCCCAGTTGCAGTGTGTTTCACATTAGCTAAAAGCCTCTGTCAGCCCAGCACTGCATTGTTCCTGTGTGTGTGTGTGTGTGTGTGAACTCACTGAACTTGTGCGTTGTGCCCTGTTTTGTAGAGAGATCAACATTACTGCCAGACTAATTACATTATGGAGCTAAATATGAACGTAAGAAGAACAAACACCACACACACCTGTATAAAATAATAGTAATGATTGTTAATATAGTAAATATGATAATGATAGTCTAATATGAATCAGTTGTTGTTTAGAGGTTGTGTGAGTGTTCATCTCAAGGATTTCAGAAGTGCGAAGGCTTTGAAATAATGAGAAATGGACCTAACATTTGATTTCACTTTAAACATTATAAAAAAGTTAATTGAACAGTTAGGAATAAATACCAAACAGACAGAAAAAAATCTAATTCATATTAAAACTATTTAAACAAAAATGTTTTCCCTCATCCAAATGTTTTTTTGTGCATTTTTTGTTGTTGGGTCTGTGCCTTTTCTGAAAATCAGACATTCAAATATAATTCAGATTGGAATAATTCACATAAAAAAAGTAGTTTTCCACACCCCCTTTGTTGGATCACAGATACACATAACACAACATAACATGTTTAGTTGGTGTGTTGACACTTCCTGAGCCGATGCCAAAATTTAAATAAAATAAAATAAAATTACATCATGCGTCTTATCGCCGGCAACAACTGCGACCAAACACACACATCTACACACAACACACATTGTTTCTGTCTTTCTTCCTGTCTTTTTATGAATCCCTCCAACCTGATGTGGCCTTTCTGTGCTGTGGGATTTTAGCGTTTACAAATGACCCAGAACGACCTTTTTAGAGAACGACATTAACATTCAGCCTATAAAAATGTCATTAAACCTGTCACACGACATCCTCGTTATCCAGTAAAAGTTGTCATGTGACCGACATCTGACATCATAGTAACACAATTTCCTGGTGCAAAATGATGGGAAAAAGTTCTGAACTTTTTGATGAAGCAACAGATCTATAGATTGGGATGCTGTTATGGGACAACACGTTTAATACTTCAATACTTGTGTGTGTGTGAGAGAGAGAGAGAGAGAGAGAGAGAGAGAGAGAGTGTGTGTGGCTCCTGAGATTGCAGCAATAGTATCTTTATTTCAGTTGTGCAAGGTTTGTGTGCATGTGTGTAACCCATCCGTATGTGTCCTTCCAGGAAGAGAAGAAGGCTCACCTGGTGCCGGTCATGAATGACGCCATGGCCGACCAATCAGAAGAAGAAGCTCAGAAGAAAGAGGAGCAACCGGCGGTCAGCAGTGTCCCGCCCACTCCTGCGCCACAGACTCCACCTCCTCAGCAGCAGCACACAGACCCCGCTTCGCCAACGGTTGCCACGACGCCCGAGCCCGCCCTTGCCTGCGGTAACAAAGAACTGCGCAAGTCTATGGGGGCGGAGCACGAGTACGAGGTACAACTGCGTGCCTTTCTGCACTAACTACAAAAAAGACCTGACAAGGCTCGCTGCTCGCCTGAGCCGTAAAAAGTTGGCGATGGATACAGAGAAGCTGCGATGAAGGGGGATGGAAACAGATATTTGAAATGAATGATGATGTAGCGAGTGCGACTGAAGAATGAAACACACACCCATTCACGTTTTCTTTCGCCGACTTTTCCAAACTTCGCTTTAAGTTAGCACAACATTTGGATGGAAACACAACTATAGAGATCCTGCGACCTAAAAATAAAAAAAATCTAACACATTTAAATAAGAGAAACAAGAAACTTTAAAGGAGCAGTGTGTAAAGTTCAGAGCCCTCTGCGAGGCGAATTGCAAATGAAAACGTTGACGAGCCAAATCCTCTTCCCCTTACTGCCCCAAGTCCCTTCTGTTTAAACTACATATGCCTCGTGATTTGCGTTGTAGAAAAAAGGGGCCGAGCTGAGCATCTCTCTTCTGTTTGGGGGCGGGGCTAATTTCCAGGCCAGAAAAATGTAAGCAGATGCCTGAAATAAAGAAACTAGTGAGATCCATTGTATAGCAGTATTGCTAATCACAGTTTTTCTAAGATGTCTTTGAAAAAGGATAATTCTAGATCTGGAAATACTATTAAACAAGAGGTACCTTTAAATTTTTAATTAAAATGTTACTTTTTTCTTTTCTTTTTTTTGAACAAAAGATCAGCAATGATTGTAGGCAGTCATAGATAATAAAAGTGAGTAATGTTCTGAGTAACTTCCTTTTTTCCACCCAGAGCCTTTTAAAGGATGGCTAAAATAGTTTTTGGCGGCAGACTAACTGCTAAATTCTTTATACCTGGCCTAATGACCATGTTATGCTGAATCTGTGCAATATCTCGACCCTCAGTGCTGCTGAGAAGCTACGAAACAAAAATTTATATATTTCAACTTTTTACCCAATTTTACCCATTTTTAGTCGTAGCCAATACATATATGATTTCTGTGTATGTGTGTGTGTGTGTGTGTGTGTGTGTGTAAGGACGGGCGTGGCTTTGGGATCGGGGAGCTGATCTGGGGGAAGCTGCGTGGGTTCTCCTGGTGGCCCGGACGCATCGTCTCCTGGTGGATGACGGGACGCAGTCGAGCTGCAGAAGGAACCAGATGGGTCATGTGGTTCGGAGACGGAAAATTCTCTGTGGTGAGTTGCCCAATCAAACCGCAGTAAACTTGTCAGTGCCGTCTCACTGTGGTGAAACTTCTAAATAAGACACTTCGATTGGCTGTTGTGCCACCTATCAGCTAAAATATTCAAATATGGATCGAAGTTGTCACTCAGTAAAAAACCAACAAAGTTGTGGCTAACAGAGAATGAAAGCTGGTAGCCAGCACTTAGCATGACCCCATGTGCATGGTGCTAATTGGTGGCCGTTAACTTTTGGTCACGATTAGCAATGTTGTCTGAACTGTCCCTTTAAAGTGACTGCTATCACCTGGGAGTCCTGCTATCGACTGGGCAGCTGATACGTCAGCCTAGCACTCAGGAAGGCTCAGAAATCATGCTGCATGTACGGTTTAATCTTGAGAAACACCAAAACATAAACATTAAATAACAAAATCCTCTCTTGTCCTCTCCTCAGGTGTGTGTGGAGAAACTGTTGCCTTTGAGTTCATTTTCTACTGCCTTTCATCAGCCTACCTATGGCAAACAGCCCATGTACAGAAAAGCTATCTACGAGGTGCTACAAGTGAGTAGCATGCTGTCTTTCTTTCTTCCTCTCTCTCACATATACATACTAACTTTGTTTTTAACTTTTCTATTGAGCTTTTCTTTCCAATTGTGTGTGTGTGTGTGCACGCAGACGGCCAGTACACGGGCAGGGAAGCCAGTCCCACCGTGTGTGTTGAGTGATGACTCTGACTCTGGGAAGACTGTGGAGCTGCAGACCAGAGAGATGATCGATTGGGCGAGTGCAGGATTTCTCCCTACAGGGCCCAAGGGCCTGGAGCCTCCTCCTGGTATCTTACTGCTGTATACTACGCTATACTACTGTTCTCTACTATACTACTGTATCACTACACTGTAGAGTACTAAACTAGTATTCTATACTACTACACGCTAGAGAATTATACTATACTACTATACTCCACTGTAATACTACACTAGTGTACTATACTACTACTACACTGTACTATATAACAGTACTACTACACTACTATACTCTGCTATACCACTGTACTACTACACACTAGAGAATTATACTGTTACACAATACGACTATACTATGTAACCGTACTACTACACTTTAGAGAACTATACTAATCTACTCTACTACTGTGCTACTACACTCTAGGAAACTATATTATACTGTTCTGTCTCTACGCTATACTCTGCTATTATACTCTACCCTACTACTCTGCTACATTGTAGAGAACTATGCTATGCTACTGTATTTCTGCATGTACATACTTTACTATACTAGCTGTACTAAGTTATGCTAGTGCCAGTGTTCCATGCTTCACTACAATGCTTGTATGCCCTATATGACTATACAGTATATTCTACTATATTACTACACCTGTATACTCATAGTTCTACTCATATTACCTTATATTAGTACAGTTATTAGTATTAGTACTGCTCCAATGCAATACCGTACTGTGCTAATATAGACTACTATAATATATACTACTATATTGCTGCACTAATATACTCTATTTATACTGGTGCAGCAGTAAAGTATGCCTCACTATTATACTCTACTATGCTAGTATACTCTATACTACTACATTACTGCACTATTCTCTACTAGTATAGTGGCATACTCTACTCTGGCACTACCATTTTACTGCACTTGTACCATACTAGAACAGCAATGCACTATGCTCTCCAACTACACTATACTGCACACTCACGCTATACTACTATACTCTACTGTGCTAATATAGTCTACGATAGGAATATACTACTGTACTACTATGCTCTGCTGTACTGTCATATTAGGTACCCTAGAGTCTTTCCTTGATTTTTATATTGGCATTTGTCAAAAAGGAGCATTATAAGTAATTAGGAATTAGTAACTTTTGAAAGATCTCCTGTTTTATTTAATAAACTTCTTGGGTCAGTATTAATTCGGCTCTTTATAAGCTGTGTATAAGCAAGAGATGCAACTGTTAGAGGTGTGCTTCTCACAGATGAGATGTGTGTGTGTGTTTTAGCTGAGCGGAGTCCATACACTGAGGTGTATCCTGAAATGTGGGTGGAGCCAGAAGCTGCAGCGTACACAGCTCCGCCTGCCAAGAAGCCCAGGAAGAGCAGTCTGGAGAAACCCAAAATTAAAGAGATTATAGATGAAGGGACCAGAGGTATAACGTACAACACACACACACACAACCTGTTAATACACACAGTGAGACAAGCACACAGACGTACGTGTTTATGTGTAAGCGCATACTTGCTTATACATGCAAAGTAGACTACACACAGTCAGACACACAGCATCCACACACACACACACACACACGAACACACTCACTAGGGCTGTACAATATATCGTTTGTCAGTTGTTATCACCTTATTGGCTTTGGCAATACTGATATCACAGAAGCCCGCAATATGAAACTAAGCACTCCAACAAATAACAATATTTTAATTTTGCTCTGACTTCTTGGAGGTTTCAGATAAAAATTTCTGTTTCGATAAATTGTGCCAATGATCCAAAAAATGTATTAATGTTGTTTTCCAGAGAGGCTGGTGTACGAGGTGCGTCAAAAGTGCAGGAATATCGAAGGTAAGCCACTTTAGGCCGTTTCAAGAAACGTCCCAAGTGCTTACAGGTCAGCCGTTTTAGGAGATGTTATAAATTCTAGAAGTTAGCCATTTTAGTAAATTTTAGAAAACCTTTTAATTGCTACAAGTTAACCATTATAGAAAATGTCCCAAATGCTAGTAGCCATTTTAGGAAACGTTTCAAATCCTAAAAGTTAGCCATCTGACAAAACGTCCTAAAGGCTAAAAGCTTGCCATTTTAGGAAACTTTACAATGTGTCCTTGCAAAGTTTTCTCGGTGACCGTGACTCGTTAGATCGAGTTTGAATAAGAACTCTTCTGTCGAACGCTTGTGTTTGGGATATACCCAAAGTTTCGGGGGGGAAAAATTGCGACATGCTGATGTCATCTTTGTGCGCAGATATGTGTATATCCTGTGGAAGTCAGAATGTGTCACTCGAACATCCACTCTTCATTGGAGCTATGTGCCAGAGCTGCAAGGTACAACACACACACACACACACACATGCTCACAACACATGTTGACACAAATGAATACATGTGGAGTTTTTTAAACAGTTAATTGAGAAGTTGATAGTACCTAAGACGAACATGTGGCTTTTCGATTATTAGAATGTTGTATGCATCAACTAGTGGCAAGTTTGGTTATAGATTGAGCTCTTCAAATGGTTAGGTTTTGTAGATACACACATTTCTAAATGAATAGCTTCTTCCTGGACTGACTTTGTGACTCAGGAAGTGTTTCTCGTGTGCACAGAACTGCTTTCTGGAGTGTGCGTATCAGTACGACGATGACGGCTACCAGTCCTACTGCACCATCTGCTGTGGGGGAAGAGAGGTCCTTATGTGTGGGAACAACAACTGCTGCAGGTTTGTTTGTGTGTGTGTGTTTCACCTGAATGCATAGCTCTCCTTGTTCTAGTATAGTATACAGGCAGATATTTTTCAGACCTGACAGAGGGATTAGTATCAGGCAAAGGCTTTAGGGGAAAAAACCCTAAACTATTCTGTACCAATATTAGAGGGAAGCATTTTATACTACTGTCTATGTGACTTGTGTGTGTGCACAGGTGCTTCTGTGTGGAGTGTGTGGATCTGCTGGTGGGCACCGGCTCAGCGCAGACTGCCATAAATGAGGACCCGTGGAACTGCTACATGTGCAGCAGCAAGGGTGTGTCCGGCCTGCTCCGCCGCAGAGACGACTGGACATCACGCCTGCAGACGTTCTTCGCCAACAACCATGACCAGGACTTCGTGAGTTACTCCCACCTCAAACACTGTAGTGTGTGTGAGACGGTGGCTGTTACCAATCAAAGCTGTGTATCAGCACAGCACAGAATGAGTGTACGCAGATTTCACACATGGTTTCGGTGTTCCTCATTGGCGTATCCGTCCAAACAAACTCGCAACTGCTTGTAGAGTGTTTAGATCCGAGCGTAACATTTTAACACTTAACTTGTGGTTGATTTGGCTTTCTCCTTTTTTCTTCTCCCTCTTCTCTCTTTTCTTCTGGAAAATCATGCATTTAGGTCTGGGCCTTTATTTACTTATACATTTACATTTATGGCATTTAGCAGACGCTCTTATCCAGAGTGACCTACAGAAGTGCTTGGTTGTCTACTTGGAAAACATTTCCTTATGCTAGTGCAGATAAGCCTGAGTCTAAAGATGCCAAAAAGCTAAAGCTAAGGCACTTCCAGAAACAGGAGTCAGTCCTGTTACATGAGTAAATACATAAGAATATAAGTAATGTAAGTAATGACTAAAGTTGGGAGAAAAATGGGGTACAATGAAAAAAAAAAAAGAAGAGAGCCAGTCAGGAGCAGGCTGCACTAGTCAAGCCTCAGGATGACAAGGTACTGAACAATCACCTGGCCACCTCGGAAAGAAATGTTGATGTTGTACGGGAGAACCTGTACATAACCGAGTATGACCTGCCGCATTTACCGAGAATGATAGCTGATCATTCAACAAAATACTGAAGTTTTGTACATTTTTGGAAGTAGTCCTCGGAGGTGTGAGCATGCATTTCCGGAAATATACAGCAGCTCAGTCTTTTTGGGATTCCGCTTTTGATAATAAGCTGCCATCCATAATGAGATGTCTACCAAACATGCCAAGATACAGGTACTTAAGTATCTGATAGTGGGGAGGAAAAGATGAGTTGGGTATCAGCATTACATTGGTAGAAGCCATGTGAAGATATTACATTACCAAGAGAACGGGTATAGAGGGAAAAGAGCAGAGCCCCGAGCGCTGAGCCTTGAGGGACACCAGTAAAGTCTTCATGGAGCAGATGTGGATCCTCTCTATGTCACCTGATATAAGCACCCCTCCAGGTAGATTCTGTGCCACTAAGGAAACAATGTTAAATTGACCAAACAGATCACGGTGTGAACGTTGTACATTACAGAGTCTTAACACACAATCACCTTATAAATAAAAAAAGATGACGAATTATGTTGCTGGTTAATCAGACGCAAAAGTCCGATCTGTCCAGCACCTGAAGTCCTCCCTGATTGGATCATTTTCTTTTTTCCATTTCAATATTTTAACTTTTTCCGTTTCCAATCAAAACTACGATGGAACAATGTAGTTAGACTATAGAATTATGACAATACCGAGATTAAATACAAGAAGCATGATAATTGTATGAAATAAAAAAACACGTACATTTTAGATTTTTAGTTCCTAGAAATCCTGAGGCCTTAGGAGTTTCCCCTCTGCATCTCTCCCTGTGTCTTACCGTTCTTTTTCTCTCTCTCAGGAGCCTCCTAAACTCTACGCCCCTGTAGCAGCGGAGAAAAGGCAGCCAATCAGAGTGCTTTCTCTGTTTGATGGCATTGCTACAGGTGAGCTTACACCCGTCTGACTGACGTTGGAGTGTGTGCGATTATAACAGGAATGGAAGCTGTAGTGGTAGTTGAGCGGTATTGCGATTATAATGTGTAAACGTGTGTGTATGCATGCGCATGCTTAGGTCTGCTGGTGCTAAGGGACCTGGGCATCCAGGTGGAGCGCTACATAGCGTCCGAGGTGTGCGAGGACTCCATTACCGTGGGCATGGTGAGACACCAGGGACGGATCATGTATGTGGGGGACGTCCGCAACGTCACACACAAACACGTGAGTCAAACACACGCCCCCATTTCCAACTCCCATCCCAAATTGCCAAATATCACTAACATTAGATAGCCGACTTGCTAACTTTTAGTAAACTAGCTTGCAAAATGGCAGGCTTGTGGCTTTTAATTAAAGCATTTCTGTAGCCTATGAATAATTCCTCTCCGATTTGTTTAATTGTGATAGCTTAGTGTTAACAGACGCCTTTTTATGTTGGTTGTCATGGTTACATTCCAACATAGTTACACAGTATGAGCATCATCGATTTAGATCTACAACTTAATGCGTCCTGATATAAGAAAATAACATACAACTTCCAGCCAATCAGAAACCAGGATTACTTGAGTATCACTGTACTCGTGGTGATTTATTTCAGAATATCCTTTTAAGTAATTAATTTAGGCACAAACGGCATGCCATAGCCATGTTTGGTTAAATGTTTTAAGACTTTACTCAGTGGTTTCTCAGCCGTGTGTGTGTGTGTGTGTGCCTACAGCACAGATGTCTCTATAATAAAGTGTTCACTAATGAGCTCTGTCATATTGCAGTTGTAACGCTGTAATGGATAATATTTTGTCCTTATTGTACCCTTCTGCTCGCTCCCTTTCCCCCTCACTCCCTCTTTCACGCTCTCGTGTTCCCTCACTCTCTGTCTCTGTATAAATAGAGATATTAAGGCAGCAGTGCTGATGGAGCTCATATTTCAGCTTCGGCTTTGAAGTGCAGGCTTTTCTGCTTCTCTTCCCTCAGGGCTGCGCTCCTGCTGCGCTGACATTACTGATGCTCTGTGTGTGTGCGTGCGTGTGCGTGCGTGTGTGTGTGTGTGTCGGGCGATTGAGAGATGGTCAGATAAAATGAGAGAGCGGAACAAGGTGTTAAGGTTTGATACCCGAGTGTTGAAGGAGGAGAGTGTGTGTGTGTGTGTGTGTGTGTGTGTGTGTACAGGTGTGTGTGTGTGTGTGTATAGGTGTGCCTGCGTGTGAAGGCGTGCGTGCGTGCGTGCGTGTATAGGTGTGCGTGCGTGTACAGATGTGCGTGTACCTCTGTAACTGCATTGATGTGGCAGTAGGCTAGCAGTTGTTTCTGTAGAGAACAGAGGAGCTCATGAAGGTGAGCAGGCTGGCTGTTGTCAGATGAAGACATGCCCTGCAACTGCTTATCACTGTTCTTCTCCAACTCCCCAAACGCCTGATCCTGCACACACACACACACACACACACACACACACATGTGGCTGACTGAAGTAAACTCAGACTCAGCAGCTGCATATTAGACTTTAGAGATTGGGCTAAAGCGCTGCACACTAACCGTGTAGAAGCCAAGGTTCCTGAGTAGAGTTTTCATGAGGATCTCTGCGAGGTGCGTGTCAGGGTGTGTGTCAGGGGTGTGTGAGGGGTCTGAGGACAGTGTGAGGGACTCTGAGGCATCAGGAGGAGAACTGTAGCCCAGCAGAGATGCTACATGGGTGTGGTCCTGGAGACTGGTTAGAATTATGTCCAGCTGCATCCTCTGAAACACAGAGACACTGTTAGCATCAACACTGCACTATAAGCTAACACGCACGTACGCACACCAGGGCTGCCTAATAACTTTTAAAAAATGCATTCATGCATGTGAATATTAATGAGGTATAAAATGAGGGTGAGTTTTATTCCTCCATCAGACGAGCAGGCGTTCAGATGTTTGCACTGTATAAAAGCCAGGAGGTGAAACTGAGCGTTTATACGCTGAAATCCAAACACTTTCCACTCGGGGGCTTTTCAGCTGCTCGGGAGTGATGATGTCATCACATTTATTATTTAATGTACTAGTTGTAGCGTTAGTTAGCTTCTGCTAGCAAGCTGGGGAAAAAAAAATCGCCTTGTGACAGATCTACACTGACCCCTACTGACACGCCCCTTTTCCTACGGCAAGCCACAGGGTCATTAAACCAAAAACATTTGTGAAACGCGTTTCTATAGACTTGTGTTAGACGACTAAAAGTAAAAACATGGCATCTTAAACATTCAAATATGGATTTTTGCCTTTGAAAGTTTAAATATTATGTAAATTCAAATAGTGAAATACGTTTTGACAGCCCTACTGCGCACACACACACAAGCGCGCACATGCACACACGCAGAACCCTCACCTGTCCTTTAGAGAGGCTTTCCCAGCGGTCAGGTCCTTGAGGGAGGAGTGAGTGCAAAAGCTCCATTCTCTCCCTCAGAGGTGGCAGCAGCATTGTGGCACCTACTGACAGAGTCTCAATGACCGCCTTAAACACACACACACACACACACACACACACACACACACTTCAATAGTGAGAATGCATGAGAACATATTACGTTATATAGGGTGAAAAAAAAAAGCAAAGAGAAACAGACACACACCTCCTGAATTTCATCAGGCACCGACGCGTCCATCAATCTAAAGAGCAAGTTGCGAAGGGGCCGAGCCTGTCGTCCTAGGATACTGGTGGCCACGCCTCCTGCCAGCGCCAAAGCCAGGTGATTGGACAGCAGCTTAAGGCACAGCTTCAGGAAGTTATGGTGCTCTCTGTAAAAATAAACATCAAATTATCTTACACAGGATAATTAATGACTAAATGTGACAGTTTTACACTACAGAGCTGCGACCGACCGTTTTATACTACAGAGCTGCGACCGATCGACCGTTTTACACTACAGAGCTGCGACCGACCGACCGTTTTACACTAGAGCTGCGACCGATCGTTTTACACTACAGAGCTGCGACCGACCGTTTTACATTAGAGCTGCGCGCGACCGTTTTACACTACAGAGCTGCGACCGACCGTTTTACACTACATAGATGCGACCGACCGTTTACATAGCTGCGACCGACCGTTTTACACTACAGAGCTGCAACCGACCGTTTTACACTACAGAGCTGCAACCGACCGTTTTACACTACAGAGCTGCAACCGACCGACCGTTTTACACTACAGAGCTGCGACCGACCGTTTTACACTACAGAGCTGCGACCGACCGACCGTTTTACACTACAGAGCTGCGACCGACCGACCGTTTTACACTACATAACTGCGACCGACCGTTTTACACTACAGAGCTGCGACCGACCGACCGTTTTACACTATAGAGCTGCGACAGTTTTACACTATAGAGCTACGCCCGACCGTTTTACACCAGAGCTGCAACCGACCGACCGTTTTACACTACAGAGCTGCAACAGAGCTGCGACCGACCATTTTACACTACAGAGCTGCGATCGACCGTTTTACACTATAGAGCTGTGACAGTTTTACACCAGAGCTGCAACCGACCGACCGTTTTACACTACAGAGCTGCAACAAAGCTGTGACCGACCGTTTTACACTACAGAGCTGCGACCGACCGTTTTACACTACAGAGCTGCGACCGAGCTGCGACCGACCGTTTTACACTACAGAGCTGTGACAGTTTTACACTACAGAGCTGCGACCGACCGACCGTTTTACACTATAGAGCTGTGACAGTTTTACACTACAGAGCTGTGACCGACCGACCGTTTTACACTACAGAGCTGCGAGCGACCATTTTGCACTACAGAGCTGCGACCGACCGTTTTACACTATAGAGCTGTGACCGACCGTTTTACACTACAGAGCTGCGACCGACCGTTTTACACTACAGAGCTGCGACCGACCGTTTTACACTATAGAGCTGCGACCGACCGACCGACCGTTTTACACTACAGAGCTGCGACCGACCGTTTTACACTACAGAGCTGTGACCGACCGTTTTACACTACAGAGCTGTGACCGACCGTTTTACACTATAGAGCTGTGACAGTTTTACACTACAGAGCTGCAACCGACCGACCATTTTACACTATAGAGCTACGCCCAACCGTTTTACACTATAGAGCTGCGACCGACCGTTTTACACGACAGAGCTGCGACCGACCGTTTTACACGATAGAGCTGCGACCGACCGACCGTTTTACACTATAGAGCTGCAACAGTTTTACACTATAGAGCTACGCCCGACCGTTTTACACGACAGAGCTGTGACAGACCATTTTACACTATAGAGCTGCCATGACGTACTTGGAGGAGGGGAAAGGCAGCGGAGGGACTTTGTTATTGATGCCATCACAATATCGCTCCAGGAATGAACGCAGATGAGAAAAGGTGCTCTCCTCCAGATCCACACAGTAAGGCCTGTGCCATGCTACCACCTGCCTGCTCACACACACACACACAAAGGGCAATTCTCATGATAAGAAAAGTAACATTAAACATCAGAATCTATGTACATCACAAAAATGCATGGTATGACACCAGTGATGCTAGTTTAAATGTCGTTGCTAACCTGTCTCTAGGGAGGGCGGTCCAGGCCAGGCTGTGGGAGGTGCCTGCAGAAATCTGCTGAATGGCCACCCCATCTAAACCAATCACCTTCTTGGGTTTGGTAATGGGACCGGTTGAATTGCCTTGACCACACTGGCCCATTGAATTATTACCCCAAGCATAAACTTCATTATCTACAAAACGTGCAAAAAGAAAACAACATTCAGTCTCAAAACAAAGAAACTAAAATCATATTAAAAACTTTTATGTTGAATTGTAGTTTTATTATACTACTATAACAGATTGAAAAAAGAAAACCCAGAGTCTTATGTTGTCTTTCGAGAGCTACAACTCATTTTATCTTTGTAAGCTCTACATCTTGCATGTTACAACAGCTGGATGCATGCAATATTCAACAGTCATGTTTGCTCTGATTTCTGAATGCTCTTCTCATCACCTCAAGGTTAATCAGAGACAGTATAAAGAGTAGAGACAGTTCACTGGTTGAATAATGAACAGGACATCGGCACGTAACGCTCAACATAGCAGCTGTATTAAGTATGTCCCGCCCTTCTTGTCTTGTTGGTAAAAGCGTAACGAGAAAAGAGCCAGGCCTATCGGATTCTCACACTGATGCATGGACCTTTAGTTTTCTCTCCAGGCGAAAAGCAGCAGCCAAACTTTATAACTAACCTGTCGACTCGATATGATGAAGATAAAACAGAGAGGATTATTACGCCTTATTGTGGATTAGTTACATATACACAAACTCCATATTCCATAACATATAGTCTAAACATATTTTGCTTTAGCTTATATTATAATAATATTTGTGAATTATAATGGAAATAAAGCAGTCAGATTAGCTAAACTTCAGGGGAGCTACCGAGCCGAGCTGCAGGGCCGATCCTAAACGCCTTCCTATCGGTCATATAATGCACTACATGGGCTGTAGAAGCCATTATGTTATTCCTCATGTAGTGTATGTATGTAGGGAGCAGGAAGCCATTTGGTATTCAGCCTACTCTTTAGGTCTGACAATCCCAGTTACCATACAGACTGCCGTAAATAAGGTTGGTATTGTCGAGCCTTTACTCCGCTCGTTATGGACAAATGCGCATGCGCAGTAGCCGGAGAAACATTTTTAAAAATTAGATTTTTGTGTTATTGGAGCCAAAGACCACAAATTATTTACACCACATTTGTCAGATTTTAACTGTGATTTCAAATCGGGGTTTGAAACGTCATCTTGTCGAGCCGTTTTGGGTTTTGTGAGTCTCTCCTCATTCACGTAGATACTGTAGGAACTGCCCGAGAGCGTTGCAAAAATGGCCGCCAAGTGGACAAACTTTACCATAGAGGACTTTGGGCTGAGTCAGCGCATTTCTCAGCTCCACCCTGCGTTTACTCCATCTGTACTCCACATCCCCAGCCCCACAATGATTTATAAACCAGCACTACACATGCTTTAGCAGTTTAAAAAAGAGAATTAATCAGTGACGCTCTGTAGAATAGCTACATAAGAAAGCTGTTATGGTAAATATATTGAGATGTCTGGGTGTGTACTTTAGACAATGGGCTTGATGCAGTATTTTACCATGTGACAATGCCAGACAATGACTGTCTCCTATAGAGATATCTACAACTCGGGTGGTGGCCAATTCCTCGATCAGCTTCGGCCTTAGAGCAGTGGCTTCAGAGGAGCCGCAGCCCAGACAGGCACCGCAGCCCCACGCATACACCTGGGTAACAAGAACAACGCACAAACACTGTGTCACACTCAGCTACCAAAACATGTGTGACAAAAAGCTTCTCTCATTTTCAAAACTTTTTCAACAGGAGCTGTACCTGTCCAGTGGAGGTAAGGGCCAGAGAAGACTGGCTGCCGGCACACACTTTACGGATAAACATGCCCTGCAGAGCCTCCACCACTTTGGGTTTATAGACGCGATTAGTGTCGCCATGACCAAGCTTACCTGCCGTAGAAAAACACACACAAACAAGTCAACGCCGCGAACGAGGCATCTTCATAACAACATCTTTCACACAACTCCTGCAATTAGTAAAGTGGACAAAGTCAGTATTAAATCAGTATCAGGTGATGCACCGTGCCTTAATAACGCGATCATATCAAAATTGAAAAAAATGGACCTGTGCATCCCAAAATACAAGTAAAAGCAGTTTATTTACTGAAAGAAGCTGCGACAACAACTCATAACACAGAGGACTGTAGTAGAGAGGGTTAAGAGAAGATAAATATTCACACTGTGTGTTCGGAGCATACATGTGTTATCATTTAAATGAAATGAATTAAGCAAACAGCAAATTCAGAGATATTTACATTTCATACAAGCACTTCTCAAACAGTTAGAAAATTTATTGTATTGTTAAGTAATATGCATCAACATCTATTCGTGCCTGTAAGGCAGAGGGTGTGTGATGACAGGGGGCATTATGGGTCGTATTATGGGCATTGTGGTTCCTCGAGTGTAGCTAACTGTACTCACCGTTGTCTCCGCCTCCAAAGGACCAAACTGTGCGTCCGTCTTTCGACAGTGCAATCGTGTGAGAACTGCCGCAGGACACCTCGCCGACATTACTGATGTCTTTCACGAGCATGGGAATGTTCCGGCTGTTGCTATCACCATGGCCTATTAACAACACACGTTACTGACTCATCATACAGACACACACACTGTAAACACAAATGCTTTAATGTGTTATGAAAAACGGGATGAATAAGCCTGTTAATGTACCTAATCTTCCAAAGTCGCCTTCTCCCCATGTATACAGCTCGCCATCCTCACTAACTGCTGCACTGTGCCTGTAGCCTGCAGACACAGACACCACCACCTACACACACACACACACACACAAAGTCAAGTCAACAGACACAATACCGCACAGTCTAGGAGCAATTGGTCATTGTTGTTTTATTTCTGTATTCTAGACCATAAAATTTAAAACCAGGACACAGTGTTATGTAGCACCTCTGTACTCATCTCCACAATGACCCCCCCACCCCCACATACACACACGTGCACGCAGACTACTTGAGTGTTAAAGGAACGCTCCAGTGTTTTTCACTCTAATGTCTCTCCACTGTATCTGTAGTGTGTGTGTGTGTGTGTGTGTGTGTGCGCGTGCGTGATAAGACACAAATTTAAACACGTTT
>JAOUQW010000023.1:1178252-1185775 GCA_028565825.1 Olivaichthys viedmensis
GCGCCCGCTACTTCTGGGGCAACCTGCCTGGCATGAACAGGTGAGACTGGCCTTCACCTGCTACTGCACCACAGCACATCCTTTATCCATCTGTCCATCCATCCGTCCGTCCATCCATCAATTCGTCCATCTGTGTCCGTCCATCTATCCATCCATCCATTCATCCATCCATCGGTCTGTCTATCCATCAATTCGTCCATCTGTGTCCATCCATCTATCCATCCATCCATTCATCCGTCCATCTGTCTGTCTATCCATCAATTCGTCCATCTGTGTCCGTCCATCAATCAATCCGTCTATCCATCCGTCTGTTTGTCTGTCTGTCCATCTCGATCTTCCCATAAATTACTATAGCTACTAGGCGAGTTAGAGAGTGACTGGCAGCGTTCAGGTAAAAGGTGCAGGTTAATAGGATAGAGCCAGTTTGTTCAGCTAAGAGGATTTGTGGTGTAACTGGTAGAATTAGAGGAAAACAGAAAAATAGCCACCATGGCTCCATATTGTATGTGTGTTAAGGCAGCTATGGTTTGGAACAAGGGCATAAGCCTTGTGCATTTACACAAGGTCATATATGCATGATATATATAATCTAATATAACATCATTTATCACATTTTTTTGTCCATCTTTGTTTCCCGTAGGCCATTGTCTGCAATGGTGAACGATAGGCTCGACCTGCAAGACTGTCTGGAACATGGACGCACAGCCAAGGTGTGCGAGACACAAGGCTCAGTATTTATAAAACCTGTCTTATTGTTAGATAAAAGCAACAAGAAAGTGAGGATATAGATGTGGTTTTGTTTACAAGATGCAATTTAGAAGTAATTGCCCACTAGAGGACACTGCTAATCCAATTGTCCTGGTTAGGGAAAAAAAATCTGAGACTCCCCTGATCTGGAGTTTGACTCCCATTTCCTACACTGAGATCTTGATTGGTTCCTGAAGCAACTCCGGGGGGTACTAATGTTTATATGAGTATGTGATTGGGTGTGATGACAGAGGGGGTGTGGCTAACACTCATTCTGGGTTTGTGTTCCAGTTCGATAAGCTGAGAACCATCACCACTCGCTCCAACTCCATCAAGCAGGGCAAAGACCAGCACTTCCCCGTCTTCATGAACAACAAGGAGGACATCCTCTGGTGCACTGAGATGGAAAGGTACGGATGGATGGATGCTTATTCAGGATAGAGTTTTAAATTAGTTTAAATTATTAGGCAATGATACCTATATTTAGTACATTCATGGATGGTTGCATGGATTCAGGATAGAGTTTTAATTAGTTAATTTGGCAATGAAACCCCATCTTTATAAAAGTCATGGATGGTTGGATGGCTTGGGGGATATAAAACCCATGTTTATATATGGTTAGATGAATGAATGCGTGTATGGATGGATGGATTTATGGATAGTGGATGGATTTATGGGTGGGTGGATGAATGAATGGATGGATTTATGGTTGAAGGAATGCATGGATGGATGGATTTATTCAGGATAAAGTTTGAATTAGTTTAAATTATCCAGCAATGAAACTCATATTTAGAACATTCATAGATGGATAAATGGATGGATAGACATTTTCAGGATAGAGTTGGAATTTATCTTGAAACATCTATAAAATTGAAAATGTGTAGCACAGCCAAGCAGTCTGAGATTTATAAATGTGACCGAGCTGGGGACTGGATGGACAGAAAGCATGTACAGATGGAGGCCTACGTAGTGTGTGTGTATATATACACATATATATATTTGATAAGTGTAGATGAATGGAAGTGAGGGATGAATGGATGAAGACAGGATTAATTAGTGTTGTCCTCGTTTCATTAATACTTGTGAAACTTCATCAGCTCTCGTTTTTTTTTCATGTCAGGGTGTTTGGATTTCCTGTCCATTACACGGATGTGTCTAATATGAGTCGTCTGGCCAGGCAAAGACTCCTGGGAAGGTCGTGGAGCGTCCCGGTGATTCGGCACCTGTTCGCGCCGCTGAAGGAGTACTTCGGCTGTTACTGAAACCCCACCCACTCGAGTTGTGCCGTGCCATCCCATGACTTGCCCTGCCCCTCATTTGCATAGCAACCAAACTCCACCCCCACCTTACATTTGTTTTGGTAGTTGCCTGACGACTTACTGGTGCTATTTATCGGAAAAGAAAAACCAATGTTCATCTGACTACACGGTTTCACTTTTACATGTCAGCTATTTATTGAAGACTTCCTTTTCTGTTATAGTTGTTTATTTGTTTTACAGACTTTTTTTTTTTTTTTTTTACATTTACGATTCTGTCAGAACGATTGGCACATTTAATCTGTGATCACAAGGCTTCTCTGATGAAAAAATAGACATGCTTGCATAAGCGTGTGGATGCGTGTGTGTGAGAGAGAGAGATCGTGTGTGTATGTGTGTGAGAGGATGGTCGTCTCTTTGAGCACAAAGCAGATTTGAGGGTCACGGCATCTTCTAAAACTAAACCCACACTCTATCCAGGTGTCATTTACATCCTTTATGCCCTGTAGTCAAGTGGTGCAATCCTGGAAAACACACATACACATACACACACACTTTAACCTGTGAGAGGGAAGCCTTGTGCTTGAACACACACAAACCAGCTGATACACTGTTTACAGTTCAGCCGTGGTACTACACAACACCTGTACGGCTCAACTGCTGGTACAACTACGGTGCTCTCCCCTGATTTCCTTTTCCACCTATTTTTCTCTCTCCCTCCCTGTTCTTTATAGCTTCCTTTTTCAGATTGTCCCTCCCTTCCTTCCTTGCTCTGTATCTTTCTTTCTTCCCTCCCTCTATGTTCATCTCTCCCTCTCAGCAATACTGATGCACAGCCACACTTACGAGGCCTTACTGCTGGGGCACATAGTGATAATACACACACACACACATCCATATACATGCTGAGAGAGGGCAATGTAAGACACAAACCCAAACTATCAGTTATTTCACATAAGTACCGATACAGCACGCACACACACACACACAGAGAGAACTGGCAGGTGCTCTGAATTACTCGCTGTGTCCATGTTGGGAGTTTTCTACGTTACAGGCTGTGATGCAATACCGCTAAATCTTCTGAGAGTGGTCCGGAGAGAACGCTCCGTCTTTATACACACACACACACACACACACACACACACACACACGACTCAGAGAGCTGCTGCACTTCCAGCCCACACCTGCAGGGGGCAGCGGCAAAAATACAAACGAATCGATCCTTCCACAAAAGCACTGTGGTGAGGCTATAGTGACCACCAGCGGAATTAATTTCTACTGTAAACCATACGGTCTCGTCCGACTCTCGCCATTTTTACTGTACTGACGTGTTTGTGCAAGTGTGTGTGTGGAGAAAAGTTCTCCAACTCCTCGGCATGCTTTGCTTTTGTCTGTATGAGGAAACTATGGGATATCGCTTTCTTCTCTTCCTTTTCTTTCCTTTCCTTCCTGGTACTGGGATCAGGCTAGCATTAAGCCTGTATGCTAACCCCTAATAGGTGTGTTTCCACCGAGTGCTTCTTTCAATACCTTTTGAGGAACTGAAGGGTTCTAGAACCATCCTGGACGCGTTCCTGGTTTACGTTTCCAGGCTGAAATTGTTGTTGAGTCTATTTTTGCCGAAAGTTACAACAAAAACAAACACACACTTCCATCGTTTTCGACTTGCTACTTGTGTAAAAACAAGCACTGCTGTAACGTTCCGCTTTGCCACTAGTTTTCGCAATAGCTCCCGCTCCACAGTAAAGTACCTACTTTGGAGGTAAAAAAAAAGTTTCCTGGAACTAAAATTGGCCCCGGTTCCTCCGGTGAAAACGCGCCTAAAGTTTCTGGGTTCCTGAAAAGGTTCCTGTGATGGAAATGCACCAAAAGTTACTGGGCTCCTACGGTGGAAATGCTCCTAAAAAAGGTTCCTGTAGTGGAAATGCACCAAAAGTTACTGGGTTCCTGAAAAGGTTCCTGCGGTGGAAATGGGCCAGTTGATCTCGAGTTCTGGATAGATTTTTATCCTCCCAGGGGATTCTGGGATAGTGGCCTCTGCTGTGTGATGTTGTAATAACTGGTCACATGGTGCTCCCAGAATTCCTTTCCTTTTGGTGGGCGTGGCCTCTCATGGTGTGTAGGTGCTGAACAATGTGTGCACACTTTCCAATTATCAATTAGATATCTGGATTACTGTATTCTCTCGGTGCTGTTGTATGATTGTTCAGATACAGAGGTTAACAGAACATTCTGGTGCTTACGGAAGCTTTCTCGGGAAGCAGAGATGATCGGGGGGGCGTGGCCTCTCGTGGTGTGTAGGTGCTGAACAATGTGCACACGCCTTCCAATTATCAATTAGATATCTGGATTACTGTATTCTCTCCGTGCTGTTTGATTGTTCAGATACAGAGGTTAACGGAACATTCTGGTGCTTACGGAAGCTCTCTCGGGAAGCCATGATGATCTGGGGGGGGGGGCGTGGCCTCTCGTGGTGTGTAGGTGCTCAACAGTGTGCACACACCTTCCAATGATCAATGTTGATAATATGATTTGATTTACTGTATCCTCTCCGTGCTGTTGTACACCTCTTTCAGATCAGAGGTTAACAGGACATTCTGGTGCTTGCTGACGCTTTCTCTGGAAGCTGAGATCATTTTCGTTTTTCCCCCCGCCGATTCCCAGACTTTGAAGAGCGTCGTTGTGAAGTTTAGACTCCGACAAATGAGAGAGGCTAATCTCTCAGGCCTGCTTGAAAGGCAGACTGTAACGAACTTTCTGGGCTGCTTTCCAGACACAGATTATCCCCAGTCCTGAAGTAAAATACTGCATATTGACTACTTGCACTTGCTGAATGAAAGTCCTTCATGGGCCATGACCAGTGCCGATCCTCGCTTTCCCAGTGCCCTAAGCCAAAATCTGTTTGGGTCCCCCCTACTTGCACCATATACATCCATCCTATACCACACTAACAGACGTGTATATGTGTTCCTTATCAGAATCTGCTGTGCTGTGGAGCTGTTTGACTGTGAATGAACACATGTAGTCTTCGGTAGCTAGTAATGTTCAGAAACCACTACGGCCTGTTTATTTTATTACGCAAGTTTAAAAGCTACCGTATCTCTGTGACTGTAGTCTTTTTAGTTACACTGTTAGAAAAAAGGGTTCGTCAAAGATTCTTTAGATGGGTACCTTTTGTGAAAGGGTAGTCTCGCAAGCCAGACTTCTAGCTTTGGTACTTTTTGTCACTAAATAGGGTCAAGAACCGCCTGCTTTCACAGAAAGAGGCCAACTGACTGACATTGCGAACGCCCAACCACAGACTTTTCCCTCATCAACCAGTCGGCAAAGATGCGAGGGGCTCTTATTTACTCGCCACTAACCGCTTCAAACAAAACTGTTGAAGGCCGTGAACTCTTTTTAATCCAGTGACTACATCTTGCTCAGACAAGCTCGTTGCGTCAGTGTTCAAAAGTTGTGTTCTCCTGACGGAAACCAGTGCACGGAAGTCCATACACCATAGGTCACATACACACCAAAGGCGTAAACACGGGGGGTGCGAACAGCCAATCAGATTGCAACCTTCAAGATTTTGAAGCTTGTGGCCAGCCAAGTGTACAATAGGTACCAGATGTGCTGTAGGCGGAGTCAGAGGCTGAGACTAGTGAAAGAGGAAACCCTCTGATGTAGGGATCAACATAGAACCTTTAAAAGGTTCCCCCATAAGGAGAAACTGAAGAATCCTTTAGGGTGCTGGATTTAAGCATGTAACTTGGACGACCAATAAGCTAATGTTAGCTTCCACTCTCAATACCAATACTAAATTTGGTAGCTAGCAACTAGCAAGCAAAACCAAAGGCTTTCAGACGTTTTTGAGACACTCAGCACAACTTTCGTCTTATGTACATTTTTGTCCTCTCGTCTCGCTCTCAAGTCACTTTTTCTTTTGTTTCTCTGAACCTAAAAGACAGTGCAGCTTGAACGCCATTTTGCCTAGATATGGCTAACCCTAGCTCCGTACGCACAAGGTCTAATTTTGACATAACCAACCACAAGTTTGGTTGTCAGGATCTTTAAAAATGTCTTGGATCTATAACCAGCTTAGCAAAATTGTTAATAACTATACCATACATGGTGTCATTATCGGCATGATGGGGGGGGGGGCTGCGCAACTCGCTTCGGACCGGCACTGTCCATGACTGATCATAATGTGTGTCCAGAAGAGTGGCTCTCCGTGGCGAATTAACATCCTGACCCCCGACAGTCCAGAAACGAAGCTAAGCTAAGCCAGGCTTTGGGAAGACGTGCCTGTGTAGAAAGTCGCATTAGCTGCTGCGTCAAGGCTTAACGCGCAAGCTCAACACGTCTAATAAAACTCAGGCCCACATGCGTTCGTTCCAGCCACATGCGTTAGTTTCCGTGTGGCCAAGACGGCAACAAACCCACTCGGGACTTCAGTCAGCCGAGCTCAAGAGTTCAGCGGTAAACGAACTGTACATAGATATGTTTGCCTTTTTGTTAGCATATACGATCATGTTTTGTGCTCCGGCTGTGTTTCTCAATTCGTTTAGGCTAATTTCGGTGTGAATCCTAGGCTGACGTACGATAGTGTTAGCGTAGCTGTTGTGAGTAGGAGACTGGCCAAAAGGCGGAGCTTGATTACAATAAGCTGAAAGGCGGTGGTGATGATGCGGGAGGGCGTGTCGATCTGTTACCACGCCCAGACGATTTTTTTTTCTCCTCTTTCTTTGTGTATTTATAAATCGTCTCAAATGAGAGAGGACGATAAAATTTTACAGCCAACCAATAACCAGTTGACAGCTTTAAAGGAAGAGTTTCCTTTATGAGGTTATTTTAGGATTAAAATCTTTAAAAGAGAGCACGAGGGAAGGCGTTATACACACACAAAAAAAAGGTGCTATACAATTTATTCTTAATTAAAAAAAAAAGAAAGTACGTGAAATATATTGTTGGGAATTTAAGGATTGACCGGTCTTTGACAATGACTGTTTTTATGTTGTCGTAGTAATGGGGGGGAAAAAAAAAGAAGAAAAAAAAAAGCACTATTATTTTACTCTTTTATGAATATATTAACAAATGCATTTTAACTTTGTACTTGATGAAGATGTAAAAGTAGAGAGAAAAAAAAAAAAGAATCAATTGGAGAAATTTCATGTGTTTTAGCCTAGACGTCACTGTAGTACAAGCGTCTCGATGAGGAAGTCATTCTGTTATACTGGACACACGCTCCATCCTGAAGGTTCTGTGCACTGATACGTAACCCGCTTTATCCTTGGCAGTGAAAACTACATTACCCAACATTCCTTGCTCCAAACTCCCTCCATGTAGTCTGGCTTCATTTGGATCTGACTGTAATGTTTATGGGTTGTTGTTTTTTTTATTATTATATGATTGTTGTTGCCTCAATATTTATTGACTACAGCCATGTCCTATAGAAAGAGACAGAGAGAGAGAGAGAGAGAGAGAGAGAGACAGAGAGAGAGAGAGAGAGAGACAGAGAGAGAGAGAGAGAGAGAGAGA
>JAOUQW010000023.1:1205279-1217607 GCA_028565825.1 Olivaichthys viedmensis
ATTTTACAGACTACCCCATTTAATATCGTTCTGTTGTCCTGTTTAGCGTGCATTGCCCTGTGTATTTATTGTTCTGTATATATTCGCACTCGTCCTCACTGTCGTGTATTTGCACTTTATGTAGTCCTGTATAGCGTGCTGCGGTTTCGTTCCGTGTTGCACCATGGTCCTGTAGAAACGACATTTCATTTCAATGTATACGAGGTATATGGAGGAATGACAATTAAAAACCTACTTGAACTTGAACTTGAGATCTAAAAACACTGAAGCAGCAAACTTTGTGAAAATTAATATTTGTCATTCTCAACTTTTGGCCACGACTGTACATGATTGAGATTCATTTGCATATTGGAACATGATTGGCTCTTATATTTTATGATGCAATAACCGTAACATGAGATTTTCAGCCCGGTGACACTTTTTGCTCTTTGAATTCCCCCAAAAGGTTTTAATAAAGTTTAGACTTTGTTATTTCAGGGTTATCGGATTGCAGAATCACTTGCGTGACTGTAATTCATTATTGTGATGCTGGAATAAGACAGAAACTGTGTGTTTCAGGTGGAGGACTGTGAGAAAGCGTTCTTTAAGATGGACAACGTGCTGATTGATGACCGACGCATCCACGTGGACTTCAGCCAGTCTGTGTCCAAGATCAAATGGAAGGGCAAAGGTGTGTAATATGTGTATATATGTGTGTGGGTGTGTCAGTTCCAGGGATGGAGGCGTGGCCTTTGTCTGTCAGTTCCAGGGATGGAGGCGTGGCCTTTGTCTGTCAGTTCCAGGGATGGATGGATGGAGGCGTGGCCTTTATGTCTGTTAATTCTTGACATCCAATCCTTTTGAATACCTACAGGTGGGAAGTACACTAAAGATGACTTCAAGGCCTATGAGAAAGACCTGGACAACAGATCCAAACTGGCTCTAAAAGACCAAGTCAAACCCAAGCAAGAGTATCCTTTCACTCCTTTTTATTTCAAGTTTAGAAGCACTAAATACAAAACAATGACACTGATTCTTCAGAAATGTTGGTCACAAGCTTTGCATTTCTCCAAGACTTCAGTCAGACCTATATGTTTTGCTTAACAACTTCCCGCAAGCTCCCGTTACGACCTTCTCCTGGATGAGGAAGAGGAGGAAGTGGGTCGGAAGCAGCGGGAGAAGAGACGACAAACGGATGACGAAGACGACAGGAGGGCAAAGAAATCGAAGGTACGCATCAGGCATGAATAAATAAAGCAAATGGTTAGCCACGTGAGGCTTTAGTAACTGATTTATAGAGAGAGACGGATACAAAGGAGTGACCAGCATTACGTTCCAATCCGAAGGCAGCTCCCTAGTTAGGCAGCGTTTTTAGGCAGATTAAGATTGTCCAAATTCGGACAGCAGTTGCCCTCTGAGGTGCCCTTATTTTGGCAAACTTTGAGGGCTGCACTGCATGTGTCCTTCTCGGTGTAGGCAATCCCATAATGCACAGCGTACTAAAAAGTTATGATGTCACTGAAGGGTGTCCCATGCACAACGCCTGCCAAAGTTCCAGAATAAAACACAACTCACGCCCCTCTCTCTCTCTCTCTCCCGCCCTCTCTCCCTCTCCCTCCCTCTCTCTCTCTCTCTCTCTCTCCCTCTCTCCCTCTCTCTGCTTTAGGACGATGATCAGAACTGGAGAGACCGGAAAGAGGGCAAGCAACGGTCTCGCTCTCGCTCTCGCTCCAGAGACAGAGAGAAGGAGAGACACCGAGACAGAGAAAGGGATAGAGAGAGGGAGAGAGACAGAGAGAGGGACAGAGACAGGGACAGTTACCATAAGCACGGTAAGCACAAGGAGAAAAGCCACAAACACGATCGCAGCCCCAAGAGGTCAAAGGACAAGGAGCGCAGCCGCCATCGCTGATTTAAAAATTAAAAAATTAAAATTAAAAAAAGGACATCGCCTGTCATTATTATGGTGGAACAAGATGGCGAGTCATGTTACACTGCCCCATTATGGCAGCTTTAAACACCATCAAGGAGTGTGATGTTTCTGTTAAAGGATGTTGAGGTGATCACACTTACATGCCCTCACAGTAACCGAGCGATAGTGGATCGGATCGGAAAGGAAAATGCATCAAATCCAGTCCAACCCTGATCCAGCGTTTCAGACCAGTACCGGCTCCGATACCGATACTCAGCGTTGGATCCCTTTCGAAGTCTTCTCGAAAGGGAATCTACGAGGGCTCGGCGCCCCTGCAGTCGTTTATATATCGAGGGCACGGAACCAGAGTGGCGTAGGTGACGGGAGGGGAAATAAAACAAACACTTGGCCTGACCGTGTTTTGATAATTGATTTAAAACTGGCTCAGCATTCAGGTTTGTTTTTTGGTACAAGATCTCATCAAGAATCTGGAGCTCATCATTAAGACCTTTTTATTTGATATGGTTTTCACGCAAAATGTCATTATCACCCCTCTGGTTCCAAGACCTCAATATATCCCCATCTGTATATCAGAGTTTTTGTTTCCCCTCATGGTGTAATCACTTTCTGATTTTTGTAAGTGTGACTTGATGAATTTGGCATTTTTACTGTAACGGGTATTAAAGAAGCGGGCGTGTAGATTTGGACACGTTTCCTGAGTGCGCTCGCTTCCCAACGACGGCGTTCTCATCTGAAATGCCGTGTGGCTGAAGAGGTACTCGAATGGAAGCTCTAATAATAGCTGTCCTGTAGAACTGCGACGGGAACGTCACACATGGCAGCCGGCTCCGCGAAATCCACTTGGTGGTCCCACGGTGTGATAAATGTCAGGAAATATACGTTGTTTGTGTTTTGGTTTCTTCATGCGTTCTTACTTTCACGAGTACGCGTCCTTGGTCTCTTCCACAGTGTGATGGTTTCGGTTCTCAGCAGCACTAAGAGATCCTGTAAGCAATTCCACCAATCGAGTCTTTTGGGGTGTAAAGTCGCAACTGGTTTAAAATTAGCGCTGTATAGCATGTAGGTTGCACCACGGGCGCTTAAGTTGTCTCGTAACTTGTAGATATCAACAGGAAACATGATTCTCGACTGGATGATCTGGGATGGTGCGTATTTCCGCTCATCATAAAGATCTAAAGGGTGGGGTCGTGTTTTGTTTTCGGTCAAGCATCGCTCACATCAAACAGCCATGTGGATATTTTTTTTACAAGTTATAATTTAAAGCTTCATTGAAACTTGCTTTGTGCAGCCACTTGAATTTGTAGTTTGTTTGTAAACTCAATTGCGGTGGCGATTCACATTTGCAGTCGCCTGCTATCAAACATTGTTTCTTCACCACTTCTCATTCCCAAAACCTGAGGTTCATGAGCGCATGGTGCTTAATGTGCCCAGCTGTATTGTTCGCGATAATGCAGGGGTTCTTTGCCCCAAACACACCTGATCCAGTACCTCGATAATGAACAAATGAACTGCTTCCACAGATGCGCATTAGAGACCTAGATGGCCAACAGAGGGCGCACAACCGATGCCACGGCTCCAGCAACTCTCATTCCCTGGAAGCGAGAGCGTCCCCTATACGCTTGCATTGATTTTGTGAGATTTAAAAAAAGTCTTAGCTTCTTATACGATCAGTCCAGCTTGAACGGTGACTTTTTTTCCCCCTTCAGGCAACCCAAGTTGCCTTACCGTAACTGTCAACAAATACTCCAATCTAGCAAGCTGAGAAAACTGGCTCGCCAACTTCACAAGCCAAGTAACTTTTTAAGCGATGAAATAAACCTTTTTACATGGTTACTTTCAGGGGTGGGCGACTATGGCAAAAAACATATCGTGATACTCGGCCTTATTGTAATGGATAATGTTAAATACTTGTTGCTGAACTTTAGTTTTTCATAAGTTTTAACCTCCATTTAGTTACTTGTTATAAAAGCACATCATGCGAGTCACAGTATCATATCGTCTCGCCGCACTTTCCTGCAGTATCTTTGTTATAGCTGTTTTGTTTAAGGCCATTAATTTTTACAGCATGGAGTGTGTGTACAGAATGATGTCATCAACCCACTTTGTCTCTAATGCATACATATATGGCTGGATCATGTGCTGTAAGAGGGGCTCCTTAAGACTAAAAACAGAAGAACATGACACTCGAGACCTCAAAGCTAATGTGTTTCATGACCACGTCGTTCTGGAATAATTTTATTCAGAGCCCCTGTAGCAATCCTGCAGCCCTTTCAGAAACCTAAAACCGGGACACATTTGAGCCATAACAAACCTATATATAGAATTTGCTATCTCTCGTTTACAAAAAGAGCTGCCGATTCAATGATGTGGCAACAAAATAAAAATGGGGGAGGAGAAGAGATTTCACACAGCAAGCGGTTGACATTTATTTATTTTTATTTAATGCATCAAGCTCATAGTACAGATATTTAGCACATCTTGACCAACCAAGGAAATAGCAAGAGAATTAGAATAGCAAAAGTTTCCCTTTCCCCCCTCAACATCCAGAGCGAAGCCGTGAAGCAGCCCAAAAAAAAAAACCAAAAAAAAAAAACCATGCACATGATGTCACCTCAGAATATGGTAGTGAAAAAAATATATAAAATAAAACATTTAATTGGTCCACATAATGTATAGTTAAAAAAATATTTTTGAATAGTACGTTACAAAAAGAACAAATTGGAATACCCCCAAACGACCCTGGTGAGAGTTTCTGCAACCAAAATATTCAACCAGAATTTGACTCTGACTCGACTCTCAATCGACGACTTCCTGCTACGAAATGGTCCGTATGGAAGCTGATCTCGGTTTAAAATCTTTCCCGACTGCTCGTTGTGATGTTTGTGGCACTCAGTGTCCATGAAATACGAGGTGCTCAATGCTACAGTTTAAAAATATAGCAGTCCAGGTCAGACCCAAGAGTACACACACAATACCAAAATGGGGTTTTCCCTCCCAATGGACTCCAAATATCATTACCTAATCAGTGTGTGTGTATGTATATATGTGTGTATATATATATATATAATAAAAAAAACACAGCCAGGGCTGGAGTCTTTCAGGACCGGGAAGACGCCTCGTTTCCCTACTTGGCAGCGGTCACGGGTCACTCGTGCTCTCTGGCTGGAGAGGATTCGTGAATTTCAGACACGCCGCGACAAGGAAAGAACCGTCCTCAAACAGATGCAAGCACCACATATCACCAGTCAACGGCATCATCGGAAGGCTTAAAAACGCCAATCAGCGCGTGTGGCTTCATTTTAAACGGCAAAATAAACCCTGCGTTCACCCCAGCTAACCTCAAGTCGCTCTCGGTTTGTCTGGTTTTAGCCAAATTGTGTATATAATTTATACAGTGTTTCTTTTGTTATATTGCAATGCAACGTCGGTCTCATTTTCTCCTGGGTTTTATATTATTCCTTTGGAACACCAAACTCTGTTGAATGGGAACTAAACAGATAGAGACTGGTCTTATTTTGATGTGTCGCATCACTAAGTTACATAAAATAGAGAAAGCATCATATTTAAAGTGTCTTGTTGCTGGAATCACAACGCTTGCGTGTAAAATGAACGGTCGTGTGCTGGCGTGAGACTCCTATTCGTCAAGGTCACTCAACGCAGGTTAATAAAATCACCAGCCGAAAGTCAGAACACAGTCCACCGTGGGAAACGTCGTCCAACTGCGGCGTTAGAGCTGGCCGATACGAGAGCGAGTCAAACGCTGTACGCCAAGACGGAAAAGCCGAAGTGGAGACACATGAAGGCCAAAGTGTAGCTACACGGCATGCAGCATGGGGACACGATCCTTCCCTCGCTCGACAAGAGAACTGAATAAGGGGAAAAAAAAAAAAGATAGAAGGTTGGGGCATTGGAGTCCCGTTCACGATAAACCCCCCCCCCCCCAAAAAAAACCCACACAAGTGGTGCAGAATGAAATTCATAAAAACAGCAGTTGATGCAGCTGTTAAGTGTGGAATGATCCGGGAAAACCCTGACAAGCTCAGATCCGTGCACGTCTATTGTGTGGTTATATTTTGTACAGAGAGAGAGAGTGCGTGTATTGTTTTAGAAAAGAAAAGCGCGGCGTTTCAATTCAGCGCTGGGGAACGGGGACCGCGCTGGCCAGCCCCAGAGGTCCTGAACAAGGACAAAACAATGGAGGGCCGAGAGCCGTGTTCACATACACGTGTAACGTCAGACCTCTCCTGGCCCTTCTACATTCACAACTGCAGCTTTACTCCCCCCCACACCTATTCCCATTCTCCCCCCAAACACATTAGTGCTCGAACAAGAAGCCTTGGAAGCTCTCGAGTTTTAAAGTGCAGCTTACTGTGTTTTGCTTTTTTTCTAAGGCCTGTTTGGTTGTGCACTCAATAAGATTAGTGAAAAAAAAAAAAGGCATGGCGAGAGTATAAGGGCAAAAATATATATATTTATTAAATTACATATTTATAAATTTTCATTCTTGGAAAAAAAAAAAAAAAGAAGAAAAAGAACTGCACCCTCTTAAACCCTTTAATTAAAAAAAAAAATTCATTTATTTATTTTTAAACTTTCCTTAGTGCAACAATAATTTCAAAATCAGCGCTCGACTAATGTTCGTGTAACATCCTGAAATCAGAAGAGAAAAGGGGGTGTGGTTTTGAGGGGGCGGGGTCACACAGTGGACGGGACGGATCTGAGCATGCCAGGGCCCCTGCTTAGTGGGGGCGAAAACCCTGTCTGTGGAGGATGAGGGGGGACACCTGCAGGAAAGGGAGTGAGCGCAGCTTTGCTCTTTCTCTGCTCTGCAACTCTACATGCACTTCAAGATCACAGCAAGAATGAGCTAGAATATCTACACAGACACGACTAGAGCTTTCATGCAACATATCTACGGATTGGGTACGAGGACGTTTACAGGATAAACTGGCGATACGGCTACAGTAACGGCACCGCGAGCGGCAGCAGAGCGACGGCGAGCGAAGCCGGGCTCCGGCCGCTTTCTTTCTGCGCTTCCTCATGGGTGCTCTTCAGCTCTGCTGGCTCTGCTGCGGCTTCTTAACGTAACTGGTGAAGACGAAGTTGTAGTCGTTGAAGTGGGCCAGCTGGCGATCCAGGCGCCTGTAGCCGTCGAGTTTCTGCGCAGACGAGAACACACTGCGACACTTGGAGCTCTGCCGAGAAAAGAGGAAAGAGACATTCAAGTAAATGCAGGTCAAATTTTAAGCAGTCGCAAAAAAGACAGCTTTGAAGCATGGTCATTACAGCACTAACCGGACAAACACTAAACTAGACTATTTCTCTAACGTGCCCCCTCCAAGCAGACAGAATTTGAGTGCATCATCTCACACGCTGGGTTGTACAGAAAACGGCAGTCGTTTTGCCGCTTTGTGATTGAAGCCCGAGCGAGAAGCCATCACTGTACCTGATTAACAAAAAGCGTAGTCACGAATTTCCCTGGCTTGAAGATATCCACGACTTTTCGGACAAGATCGTCGTAGGACGTCTGGGAGAGGTTGGTTTCGAAACTAACGTAGGAGAACTCCGGTTCAGGGGTGATGTGAATCGTCCAGTAGGTTCCCTTCAGAAAGACAACGCAATTATAAAATGACTGCAGAGAAACTGCAAAACAGGATTTTTATTTATTTATAAGTACAGTTTGAAGGAATCATGCGTATGAATGTCCATAGCAAGTTTGTATTTTGGTACGACTCCAGCGTAATCATCAGATCAGATTATCTGGTGCACCATCAAGGCTGTTTGAAGACCGCTCGAAATCGTAACATTTATATATTCGACGGCAAAAACATTCAACACATTTTCTTACTTTTTAGTCTTTAAAAAACGTTTCCTGAACCTTTTGGCAAAAATGACTGCTTGTCCTTTGACGTAGGAAAATGGGTCCTAAATAAAAACGCATGTCATCTATAAATCTATGATTTATATTTTCCATATTTCTTAAAATGCGCGCATCAATTTTCTAATAAAATAGAACCAAAAAGTAACATTCAACAAGTTGTCAATTTCCAACAAGAGACTCTTTTCCAGTGGCCGGATCCTAAATGGCATTGTAGAACCTACGTAAAGCACTATATGCCCACTAGAACGGCATTTGTGTTACATGGGCATTTGCCCATGTAGTGAACACGAAGCCATTTGAGATTCGGTCTAACCGTGTTGGAGGCGTAAATAAATAAATTCCTGTGTGAAGACAAGTAGCAGAGGCCAGGTTTTTTGCATGGATCTCAGGTCTGCATGTAAATAAATACCAGTGCCATGAAACCATTGCTGTGGGCAAAAAATAAAGAAGCTAACATGAAGGTTTATGATAAAAATAATAAAATAAAAAGAAAGTCAAGAGGCTGCAAAATCATTAAGTGAAATTTTTTAGCTTAATGCGTCATGCGATATTGTGTGAATGCGGTTTTAAATGCTAGTTCACATGCATTAGGAGGTGGAACGAACCAAAATGTGGACTAGTCATCAGTCTAAATAAAATACGTACATCCGTTTTCATTCCATTCATGGAGTATCCACAAGGGTTGAACATTGTGGCGTCGATCACAGAACCTGTAATCAGGTCACGAATTCCACTCATCTGTAGAGAGAGAGAGAAAGACAGACAGAGGGAGAGGGAGGGGTAGAGAGGGAGAGAGAGGTAGAACAGACTACGTTAACAGCGCTGATGCTGCACGCAGGTGTGCTAACGTGACTAAGTAAGCAGTGTTGAACTGGCCGTTAGACAATCAAACTTGAATGACCATCATGCACCTGCAACACTGGCACATAAAATAACCAGGTGACATAACGGTCATGCAGTTTGTGTAAACTTCAGCACATGACAAAATATAGCACCCCAGTGAACAGTGAGACTCTTTCTCCTACTCTGTTATGCAAATATATATGTATATTAAACCAGTTGTGTGGGGTAATTTTACACCTCAAGCCTCCTTCACCACTTTCGGTGTGCATTTGAATCTTCACTTTTTGTTTTTTGCTAAAACGAGTTATAAAGTGGTTATTAACATGCCACTGAATCCATGCGAGAAGCTTCACATCAACATGTTGCTTAACATATGAAATATATATTTAAAGAAGTTCAAAAGTTGTATCTGCTTTGACCTTATGACCCCCTCAAAACTTTATAGCGCAATATCTTAATCACAGAATTGTCAGATCTTCAAATTACAAGGTCTCGACTTGTATTAAAACAAAACAAAACAGGAAGTAACAGGAACTAAGAAAAGCTCCTGGAACTACGGCCCACGAAATTAATGAAATAAATTGGCCCTGGTCTCTTCGGTGGAAAAATGTCTAAAGCTTTTTTTTTTTTTTAAGTTCTTGGTTCTTAGATTCCTGCAGTGGAAACGCACCTCAAAATAGTTTGAGGGAGAAACGGGACGTATATAAAAAAAAAAACCCCGTCTACGCACACGAGTGACATCATTAGCGGAAACACCGTCTTTCGTGTAGAACTGGTCCATCACGGCTGGGTCGAGATCGCTCATCAGAACCTCCAGCGTCTGGTCCGCCTGCTTGTTCTCCCAGTACTCCGGCAGCTCCAGAGTAAACAGGTACCTATGCAAACAATCAATATTCAAAATCAAGCAAATGTGGTGTAAAAAAAATGCTAATAAAGCATAAAACCCAGTCCTTCACTGCGGATCAGAAACGAAGGCCTACCAGCAGTCACAGTTCAGACGCCCCATGCAGTAGGCTGCTCCATCTGCGGAAACAAAAACCAACATCATGACTTTACATCTCACAGGATCTCAAGATGTCCACAAGCCTGGTGATCGGATTATAAGAGCTCTTCAGATTTCAGGGTTTTAACTGAAGCTGTAAGTTTTACGTTGGTACTTTATAGTGACGCGTACTTGGGAAGATCTGGCTGAGAAATTCCACTTCCTCCTCAAAGTTGCGGTGGGGGAACTCCTGATGGGCAGGCTTCATAAAGTTCTTACGAGAGTAGAAGAAGTTCTGCGTGACGCACAAAAGCAACAGCGATCACGTTAAACACGCCGCATCACTCGGGGCGACAGTTATAACTGCTAAATGATCACCATGATGCATCACAAGCAAATCAATCAATCAATCATTGCAATTATTCATCCAGTTGACGCACAGAATAGGTTTTAATGCACCTTATTATACAAATACTCAATAAAATATCAATACGACACCACAGTATGTAATGAATGTGATTTTAATGCAGAGTCAGCAAAAAACACACAATATAACTAAATGTGAACTAATCAGCAATATTGCAGCTGATTATGCAGAGTTAATTAAGGAAGCCAAAAATAAATAAATCACGATTAAAACGCAATTAATTGTGCAGCCCTTCTACTCAAAAATGGCGCCATATACGCAGGTTCCGTTTGCACAACAAATTAATGATGACATCAAGGTTCCCACTTGTGTACTTGGCATTTTGGATGAATTGTAGCCGTCATAGCCTAGAGGTCTATTCTTAAAAAGGAAAATAAGAAATAATTTATATTTGTATATAAAAAAACCCTCCCCTTTGTAGCACCTGCAGCATTTCCCCTAATGTGCATAATAAAAATAAATAAACAGTTTAGAAAGGTATTAAAAAAGTAGTAGTCATGGCTAGCCAAGCGTCGATGTCAGTTTATTATTACTGTAGGATTGCATCATCCAACGCAGGCCGAGTCTTGTTTAACGGCTGTCCTAGTCAACACGTTAATTAATACTCACCCATTCCTTTAATAATTCTCTGTGTGTATGTGTGTGAGATATGGCACACCTCGATGGCGTCGAAGCCGCAGTACTCCCGTGCCAGCTGCAGCAGGGGCACCAGCGCTTGCAGTAAGAGGGTGGTTCCGCATGTCTTCAAAATGAAACGTCTCTTGGAGACAAACATGCTACTCTCGCTGCAGGGGACAGATCCAGAGCACATTGACGGATTTAATACGTGCGCGTTATGTGCAGCCACTAGAACCAGTGGAGAGAAAACTAAACATAAAGCTCATTAAAACAAGGAGGAAACTTTTTATCTGTTCATATGAAGTGGTGAACGGTTTCTGAACCGAACTGCCCCGTGACAAAACTTCCTCCCAGTCAGATTTCAAGTTCACCACGCTGCATGGTGTTCATTTAAAAAAAGGGAGAGCCTTGCGGTGCTGCGAAATCCAGCTCGTCACATGGTGGCAAAGCTTCAGCAGAACCCGCCGTGTTGCATTTAAGCCAATTGAGCGAGGGGAGGACCGTGCATGCGCAATATCACAGACAGGAACGCAGTATTATTCCCATGAATTAATGTGATATTGTTTTCTTTTTGGGTCAGGCAGCGGACAAGAACTCGGTGAACGTGAAAACAGGGCAGTTAAATATTATTATTATTATTATAATAATAATAGCACTAATAATAATAATAATAATAATAATAATAGCACTTCATTGAGTCCAGAAGCTCAAAGTGCTTTACATAGAAAAAAAATTACACAAAATATTAAATGATAGGGCACATTATTGAAAATCTACAAACATTAATAAAGTAACTATAAACGTATTAAAAAGTCCTGGATTTTTATTATGAATGAGGGTTTTTTGGTATTGTTGCATAAATTGTAATCTTTTATTTTGCTTTTATGCTTGATTAACAACAAGGTAATGGAAAAAAATTAAATAAATAATAATAATAATAAAAAAAATCCATCCATTCAGTAGAACAGTTGACAAATAAAACAAATAACCAATTATAAAACGTTGTAAATTTACACCGTGTTTGTGTATATATAAAAAAAAATAGGGCCTAGATGTTAAGTCTCACAGAGGAACAATGTGAATTGTATAAAGAATTCGTTACCTGATCCATCTAGTTTTCAGCATTTTTACGGTTTCAGCTGAGAACTTTCGGCCGAAAACATTACTACAAATAATGGAAAGTATATTTAATTAAAATTAAAAAACAAAAAACACACATTCCTAATGTTCTCTGGGACTTTTAAATACAGCATTCTTGAATACAGGATCATGAATGTGATAAAAGGTCAATTATATATATATATATATATATATATATAAAAAGCAGAGCTGACAGTGAATGACAGCTAGCATTAGCGTGTTAGCATGGTGCGGTTTGTATTGTACCAACTGTTCATGGTTTGTTTTTTTCTTCATTCATTATTAACTTCTCCTGACCATATTTAATTATTTATTCAGCCATCAGCTCATTGTGTGTGTGTGTGTGTGAGACTGTTCCACGACATAAGGGCAGCGATGTCCGTGACCCAAGCAAAGATAAAAGCATAACCCTAATCCTAGTGTCTAATCTAAGGACGGAGACAGACTCACCTGAGTATATAAGCTTCCTGCCTGTCAGTCTTTGTCACACTTATGATCAAACAGTGCACATTCTCCAGAAGTTTG
>JAOUQW010000023.1:1231607-1242053 GCA_028565825.1 Olivaichthys viedmensis
TGCGCAGTCTGTAGATTGCTGATAGCCCCATAGAGTTCATTCAGCGCTTCCCTCGCGTTAGCGCTGGGTGGAATGTACACCGCGACAATGAGCACGGTGACAAACTCTCTGGGGAGGTAGTATGGCCGGCACTTTACAGTCATAAACTCCATGACTCCATAAACTCATTGGTATATAAGAGAAGGCAGCCGAGGTCATGGTTGGTTTTGGCAGAGGGCAAAGGGGACGTCGCATGACACACACACACACCGTAGGAACTCGCCACGTTACATCAGACAGCCCAAACACATGACATACCATCCACACTGCCAGCGTGTGTGACATAGGGGTGATTAGGGGATTAGTAAGTGTATATCTGACAGATGTAAGAATCCCTGCAGCAAGGTCAATATTTCAGCACCTTATATAAACACAAAAATCGTGTGTTCCCCTGTGTTCATACACAACCCTCACACACAAACACTTAGTTTGCATGGGAACACATGTGCCATGGCCGCAGGGCAAAGCCAAGAGGATATTGTTTCAGCAGGTGTGCTTGCTCTGGAGTGGGGTTACAACATGCGCTTTTACTCTTTTACTAATCCTGCCGTACAGCATTATAACCCAGTGCTGAAGCTGTCACACGGTAAATGTGACCCGAAGCACTTGCGTCATTTCACAAATCCCTCTTGTAGGGCTGCACCAAAACGGCTAAACTGATAATCATTACAGATTCAGCTAATGCCGGACTGCTACATTGCAGATGAATAGTTCACAGAAATAATATTTATTAAAACAAATGTAGTTGCCCCTGTCCCGTGATGTTATTCACCCCACCTGTGTGTCATTAGTCTGTGTTATCAGTGGATGTATTTAAGCCCTCTTGTCCCTGTCCAGTTTGTTGGTTATTGTTCCCTGTCGTGTTCTGTTTTGGCACCGATGTCTGTTTAGTTTGTTAGAAGTTTATGTTAATAAAGGTCTTTTTACGGTTCGTGTTTGTGTATTATGCCGGCCTGGCAGCGTGACAACCTGTCTGTCCCTGATTAAATAAGACAGAACCTGACAGTCCCAGCTTGTCATTTAAGCACTAGGCTTATTAAGAGATCATAAAATGAGTGGATCAGATTGTATGAAAATTTTTTTTTTTGCTTTATGGCTTCACCCTACTTTGGTAACACCTACATGATGTGTACGTTCTCTTTCTTTCTGTTAAAATAGGCTCATCGCAGTCACGCTTTGGCTTGTACACCTCAACCCAAAATCCCCATCATAGACACACACAAACACCCTCTATTTAAAAAAAAAAAAAGTACAAATTTGGCCTCTATTCTCCCGGCCAGCCTTTAAAACTTAATCAATGTAAGGGCATACAGATCAGATTGTTTTCATTTTTACAAATTCCTCTTAATTCAGTATTTGTTTTGATTTGACGTCAGTCAGTCTTGTATGTGGTTTGACCTTTCGGTCCTGTATACTCAATTCTTTCAGCTATTCAAGCTCATCTGGTGTTATAGTAAACATAGGCTTCCTGTTTACTTGTGGTTGAATACGTGACCGCAATGACCTCAGGCTGCATTCTCAGCCCACCGTGTGACCCTTCCTGCGGTACCTTCAAACCTGTTCCTGGCCTTCCACCTCCAAAAGTGCTCAAAAACATAATCATGTGGGAAAGAACCAGGCATTTAATCTATGATACCCTAATTTCCAGGATTCATGAGTCTGGCGTTGTTTGTGTCTTTGTTTTTCACGTGTGTGTGTGTGTGTGTGTAGAACCAGACGCAACAGCACCAGCAGACGCAGGCGCAGACGCAAACGCAGACGCAGCAGGCTCCGTCCCAGCAGAGCTCGGCTCAGACCAACGGCACGTCGGGGGCCACCACGGGACCCTCCATGCAGCACGCGGGCCAGGAGCAGGGGCCCCCCAACAAGAAGAGCCGCACCACGGGGGCCAATGTGCTCCAGACAGACTACCAGGTGTGTGTGTGTGTGTTTCTGTCTCTCTCTCTCTCTCTCTCTAACACACACACTTTCACACACACAGAGTAGCACCATAAGAAAGCAGACGTCATCGTTGTACAGAGCTGAACGTATTGCGCAAATAGCATCTGATTGTAAACCGGCCTTTTTCGTGTGAACGTCTAAGATAACTTAGAAAACTGTGATGACTTGTGAAGTTGGAAGCTGTTAGCGCCGAAGCTAAAAGCTAGTATGCATTGATACAAGTGTAAATTATTTGAAACGGCTTCTACTTCTTTTCCCTTGAAATTAGCATAACTCTGGACTTCAGTAGAACTTGGCTGGACAGGGAAAAGTCACATTTTTGGACACAAACCACCAACCACGTTCACGTGCTCACTTAGAAAACAACGAGGCTTGTGTTTAGGCATGTGTTTGTGTGAGAATTTGAGACGCCTTCGTTAATCTATAAACCTTTTGCGCAATATTCGTTATGTTTACAAAGAGCCTCTTTTTCAGTAGTAAATAAAGGGATGGCTGAATGATTTGCACGTGTCCCAAACGTATCAGTAGTAGAGATACTCTGAGGTGATACGCCATGGACTTTGCCCTGCATGTGTGTGTGTGTGTGTGTGTGTGTGTGTGGGTTTAGACTTTAACTGATAACCTTTGACAGCATGGCAGTGTGATCTACTAAACCTCTGCCTTATCTACACATCCACATACAGCGTAGTACAGAGAGAGAGAGCGAGAGAAAGAGTACATGAGAAATAAAAGAAAGATGAGGGGAAGGAGGGAAGAGAGAGAAAGAAAGAGCTTTCACAGTGAAATTTAAAGGCCGAGGGAACTGTACAGTAATATGAGACACAAAAGATGTGAATGTAGAACTACACTGTGTGTGTGTGTGTGTGTGTGTGTTTATTTTTTATCTTGGCTGAGACTCGATGCGGGCAGCCATGACCAGAGTTAAAACATACACACACAACCACTCTTAGTGTCCTAGTTTTTTCAGCCACCATGCCTCATTCCAGCGTCTCTCTCTTATGTCTGTTCTGTCCTCATCATTAAAAAAAATAAATAAAAAATACAGAAGCATGCAAAAAAATTAAACATCGTAATATGACAAAATTCTGAAGAAACACGCAATGTATTATGGCAACTTGCGAAAAGCGTCCTTCTGCCGCAGTGCACGAGTTAAAACTGACTGAGCAATTAAAAAACATGTCATAATCACGTGATCTTTGGTTAAATATTGGGTCTTTGCAGTTCGTGCATTGTTTTCTGATGTGTGGACAAATCAGCCGGTCAAGTTTACGCTCTTGAATGAGACGATGAAATTCACCACACATCTTTTTCTTCCTCTGTCTTTCTAACAGCTGAAAAGTTGTCTTTACAACGACTGCTCGCCATTTTCAGGGATCTGTGATGTAAAATAAAAATAGGGCGTGTTTTCTTTGTTTTTCTGATGACGTCACACTATCATGTGTTTTTGCCAGCTGTTAATTTAATAAAACGCATCCATTTTGGTGTGCAAAGGCCTTTACACACATACACACACACACACACACCACCTCTCCAAATTCATTATGTTCCTCTCCTTCTGTCCACAAGGCAACAGTGCCACCGTCTGGGATTAACAAACCCTCTCAATAACACACACACACACAGGCGTCAGACAGGTGTTTTTTTTCCAGACCTGTGGCCGTCTGCATCACGAGTTTGGTATGTTTGCTCGAGTGTGAAAGCTGTCTAGGGAACCGATCTCTGATCTACCTAGTAACAATGGTCCTGGGCTCGTATCGAGTGACCGCACCACGTGACGAATAGCACGATGGGTTGAACTCGTCACGTTACTTCCTGTTACGAGTTTCACAGTGGCGATTATAATTTCTCAATTTTCAAAATATGGTCTGAAGGGATGTACTTATTATATCCCATTCTGCAAAAAAAAACCCATCAAAACCAATACTCAGACAAAATATACAGAACTCTGTCAATGAGTGTGTCATGGCCATTTATACAAAAAATGATCAGCTGAATATGTAAAGCAGAGAGAAAATAAACATAACCTTCACTATGTAACAGTGTTATACAGCAGGTTTTTATACTAATGTTTCCACCAAGTGCTGAGTTCAGGAGACACTCCAGAGCTTCTTTTGGAAGTGGCTTTGTTCGATTGAACCTCCATTTCACCTCATCTGGCAAGCTATGTCGCATCATAACCATTATGTGACCCTGATATACCAAAAGTGCAATGAGCTACAAGTGTCATATCTTCATATGACTTCATTACAATTGCAAGTAAAATGGATGTTTCTTGCCTTTGATTTAGGATTGCGATATTAAATGTGTTAATTTACATTTTCAAAACCCCCCTCGACTGTTCATGTCTTATTTTAATGGCAAATCGTAAATCATTTGAGTTGCTCAAGTTGTTGTCATGGCAACAAAATAATGCCACCCCCAAGCCCCTGACGGCACCGGATCTTGGTTTCAGCTCAGAAGCATTTTTGGTCCTGGAATCAAACTGATTTTGCCAGTTGAGAACTGACTCTTTTGCAGTGGAAAGGCGCAGATTAGGCACCTTATCAGTAGAACACGGCTCATTAAGTCCTGAGAACCTCCAGTGAGTTTTTAGTACGCCTCTGAAGTGTTTTGTTTGGGAGGATCAACCGAGTGCATTGCGTGTTATTCCGTAATTATTGTGATTGCTCAAGATGTATCTTCAGAGAACAATCAGATCCAAACACGGAGAACGGATTTGTCTTTACTTGCTGCTCGGCCCTAAAAAACAGGTTCCGCTGCTTTTACATGTCAAACTACTGTTTTTATAACAACCTTTTTAGAACTACAAGATTTGCCAAAAACTAAATGTTTTTATCCTTCTGACAGCTTGATGATCATTAACTCTCTCTCTCTCTCTCTCTCTGTCTTTTTCCATTTGTTTGTTTCAGCACTCCAGCTCACGCCTTGGTTACCAAAGCAACGTCCAGGGCTCCACCCAGTCGCAAAGCACTATGGGATATTCGTCCACGTCTCAGCAAAGCTCCCAGTACTCTCATCAGTCTCATCGCTACTGAGGCATGCCCACGTTTATGGCTCGCGCTAATCCACGAGCGCACACACAGGTCTCGCTGCCATTCCTAATAAACTTGTGGAGGTATCCCTCTCCCTGCCTTCCATCTGCACCACTCCCTCCTCATTCTCACTTCCTTTATGCTTCTAAGCTTTCAGCCTGAGATGTATATGCTAACTCTCTAACTCTTACTAGCATCGCCAATACCAGCAGCATTCGCCGTAGCAGTAGCTCATAGTAGTGGATCAGAGCTGTAAGATGTCATTTCCGTATCTCCTGCTTTTCAACACAGGACCCTTCCATACTCAGCTACGCATCCTAAAAGCCTCAGAGCGCTAGTGATGTATCAGATGAACCCTGTGATGAGAATCAACACCAGCGTCCTAACCCTCAGTTAAAACCAATACTCAGAAGAAATGTCCATACATTCACAAGGATTCATTTGGCAAAGGCTTTTATCCAAAAGGACTCGAGGCAGGATACAATCCAAGCATTCAGCTGAGCAGTTGAAGGTGAAGGGCCCAACAGTGGCTCATCTGGCAGTCCTGGGATTCAAATTCCCAACCTTCCGAACACTAGTGCAGAACCTTAACCGCTGAGCTACCACTGTCTCATACAGTACAAGTTCTTAAAAACCCTCAGTATCCATACGGATCCACATCTCAGACGTTTCCTGCCAATACCAGTCGTCTAAACTTTCAGTGTCCACACAAAACCAGTTTTTAAAATCTGTCTATACGGACCCAGTGCTCCGAATGCTCAGAGTCCATATAGACCCAATCATAAACGCCTGCAGTTGTCATGCAGAGTGAATCCTCCAGAAGCAATCCACCAAACCCCACAGTCTCCTAGCATCCAAATGGAAGTTTTCAGAACCCTATTTTCCATATAGAACCATTCCTCAGAACATTTAATGTCCATCCAGAAGCAATCGTCAAAACCTTCTGTGTTTCTACAGAACCAGTCCTTACAAAACCCTGTGTCGAACAGAACCAATTCTCAAAACCTTCGGTGTCTGCCATGCATACAGATACCTACAGATCCAGTTCTCAGAACCTGCAGTATTCATACAGAACCAGTCCTCTAAACCTTGCCGTTTCCATTTAGAACCAGTCTTTTGAACAATTCGTGTCCAAATAATATTCTCTGGCTATTTATTTTCCATATAAAACCAGTCCTCAGAACCCAGTTTCCACGCAGAACCATTTCTCAACCCCTAGTGTCCATCCAGAGGCAGCCGTCAAAATCTTCAGCATCCATATAGAACCAGTCCTTAAAATCCCTATTGTCTATACGGAACCTGTTCTTAAAACCTTCAGTATCCATACAGAACCAGTTCTCAAAAACCTCAATGTTCATACAGGACCAGTTCTCGAAATCTTCAGGATTCATAAAGAACCAGTCCTCAAAAACCTCAATGTCCATACAGGACCAGTTCTCGAAATCTTCAGGATTCATAAAGAACCAGTCCTTAAAAACCTCAATCTCCATACAGAACCAGTTCTCGAAATCTTGGAGTTTCCATACAGCTCCAGTCCTCCAAAGTCTTTGTTTCCAAGTGTAACCTGCCCTCTGAGACAGTGTGAAACAAACCCTCAGAACCCAGAGGCCCTAAACAGAACCGGTCCTTAGGACCCACAGTGTCCGTACACAACTAGCCAGAACCTAGAGTCAGTGTGGAAGCGTCTGAACCTGCTCCGATCCACCGACCAGGCACACACCTGCAATATGGAGGATAATACAAACCAAATAGCCCTTCCCCTCCTCTATCTGTCTGGTTCTCTGTCCCCCCGTCCTGGTCACCCTGTGCATGTATAACAGCACACCGGCCCTACATGCACATAACAGAGACTAAAGATCAAAGAACTCTTCACCGAACGAAAAGACTGTCAGCTGGCCTTTATCGGAGCTGTGATCTGTCCTCAAGCGTGTGCAGAGCGCCTTTACGACTTTTCAACTTACAGACTCAGAGGCTTTGACCTTTTTAGCTTTTGTCCTTTTGTAAATATTTCATTCTCTGCGACACCGCAGAGGAAGCCCTTTACTTTCACGAGTCCTTCGTCGATACTCATTTCATCCGCGATGACGAACAGCAAATATCAACGACAGCAGGGTTTGTCACAAAAATTAAGAAAACGAAAGGAAAAAAGAAATAGCATTTTATTGTTCGCTGAATACATTCAAGTTTTTTTGGGCCTTGAGATATAATTAAGTGTGTTAACCCTGTGTGTGTGAGAGAGATATGTGTGCGTCTGTGTGTTTTTTTTTGTTACAATGTCTGGGGCAGCTCCAGTGACTGTTACCTCCTGTTTGATATTTTATATACGTTTTTGGATTTTATGCTATTTCTATTGTTGTTTTTGAAGAACATGTTTGCTTCATTTTGTTCGTTCCTCACCGATAAAGTGTGTGGACTCGCGTTAGAGGCAGCCTTTCACAAGCGCCGAATCAAACCTGACAGACTCAGAGCGCTGTAAAAAAACAAAAAACGTTCTGAGTCCTTCATGCTGGGGCGGGAAGGGGTGCTAATAATTTCCCTTTAACTCTATTTCAGGCTCTGTTTCCCTGTTAGCCAAATCTTGACCTCAGCCAGGGCAAGACAAAGCATGAATCTTTGGTCTCGAGTCGAGAAGAAACAGGTCACACGTGCTAAACCGGAGCCTGGAAGTGCACTGTGTTGGAAGCACTCTCCGTACTAAGGCACATCAGTAATCAGTGTAAAGTATGCCTGGGATATTCCTTTGAGTCGTGCACTGGTTTATGTAGCTGACCTGAGACCTGCTCAAGACTGAACAATGCGCGTCAGATGAGCAAAAGGCACTGATCCCACTTCAGGTTAATGCCACTCACCTGAGAGTTCACAGCCGTGATATTTAGAGGAGCACTTCACTCAAATATGCTAACATGGCTAACTGAGTAAGAGCCAGTGGGCACACGTTAGCTTTATGCGAAAGCAACAACTAAATAACGAAACGAAAAACAACACACAGTCGTATGTACACAGTTCTTTAAGGATTCTTTGGATAGTTATGGCTTCTTCGCTTCCTAAAGGGGTTTGACTTGGTTCCCTGTCTGATAGGGAAACACTCTGTTGTAGAGTTCTACATAGAACTCTTAAATGTTCAAGACTTCCCCTTTTTTTCTAAGAGTGTACACCCATAAAATAACTCGTTGCACATGCCGCACTGCTACGGTAGCAGAATGGTTTTGAAGTTGCTGTTGGCCGAGCCGACATCAAACCGCAGTGGTGAAAGAAGCATGGGATATTTTGACCAATCAGAGGCAAGGGGCGGGGTCTAGGAGTTCCCTTTGGGAGCAACAAACTCCCGCGCCTTTTTTGCTCAAAAGACGTCTTTTTTCTTGGTGTTATTCATTATTAGAAGTGTTAGCGTTTTTGAGTGAAATGTGACCAGCTCTGGAACGGCCATATTGTTAATTTCCTGTCAAAAACAATCATACGTAAACGCAACTCTGAAATCGCACAAATCCATAGTCAATTTCGTAAATGTGTCGCGAACATTTCTGACCGACACGTCTTTTTTCGACATTTGCGAGTCATTACTCAGACGTTCAGTTCGTACATCATGTCTCACTTTATAAGGTTATACAGATTGCTGTTTTATAGGCGTGTTTTTGACAATTTGTTACCGCAATTCGTAGAACTTTTTGATTCGTGATCCATAAAATCACGATTTCATCGTGGTATTTCGGTACAATTACTTTTGACAGGAAAATAACTCCATAAACGACCGTCATACCAAACGCTAGATGCTCAAGATGGCTACCAGTCCTTTTTTCTGGGGACTTTTTCATATAGTCCGGCTTTGGTGTGGTGACCAGCAGTCCAGCCTATCCCCCAACCCCAAATTTCAGGGGCCCTGATTCTTCTCTACAGCGAGTGCATCTATAAACGGTAAAAGCCGCAGCAGATTCAGACAGATGCAGATTCGGTGTGCGTGTGGAAACAGAGTTTAGTGTCTCTTTCTGTAAAATCAAAGCGAGGTGATCAGTGTAGTGCATTTCTGTCGTGTGGGACGCTAACCTTCACACTCTTCCTATGCAAAAAACCAACAAAACAAAAGAAAACAAAAAAAACCCTACCTGAAAAGCTTCCGCTTGTGCAGGAGCCTTAAATTCCAACTACAGCAGTGAATATCACAATATTTCTTACTATTGAAAAAAATTGTTTTTTTGGGGATTTGTAAACCAAACTGCAAACTGAAATTCTGATATGGAGTCACTGAATACGGCATTGATTTTATTTTATTTTTTGTACTGTATGCTGTATTGTTATAACATTAAGATCGATTGTAAAAATGGCATGTATATTAATTCTATACAATCATATTTATTATTGTCACACGTGTATATATATATCTACATGAATAGATGTTTAGATACGTCTCGGGCCTGAAGCTGAGGGGTCTGTTTTACTAAATGAGATGTTTTCAGGTCCTTTGTATAGATCTTTTCTTTATTTTTTTTCCTCTCTATCGTACTCTATAGGCAAATCTGCTCGCCATAAGCCTTTATATACTGAGTTGTACATAGGCACTGATGTAGTCGGCGTGGTGATTATTTATGCACTGAACTCTATTTCCCAGAAGGCACCAGTCCTCATAGGTTGGGGTTATACCACGGTGTTGGCTGGAGGAGCTGCATGGAGTTTATAGTTCTAAAGGGACTTTGTGTCTTTCACTTATAAGTGTTCGGTTAAAAGTGTGCGATTATTTCCTTCAGCTAAAACATTTTAGCATGTGGACAGTGCCTTTTTTTTTAGTCTGAACCTGCGTTCCAATACTGGTTTTAACCCGCCCTGGTTTACTTCCCCTCATGCCACTGAGGTATGTACCAACTAGGGCTGTCGGATTTCAATTTTTAATTATGTCAAAAATGCATTTGAATATTCATTATCCTACAATATGTTCATATCGCATAAACCATGGAAGATAAAAAATGTGTGGCTTTCTCAAGCAAAGAAAATCACAAGGATCATAATTATATCAGAAACGTTCCATTCTTTTTCCATTTATTTCTAGAACTGTGCAAAGGTCTTTGACACCCAAATTTTTTTAATATACATTTAGTCTTAGATGTTTATTTTATATCTTCTGCGTTAGTGTGTCATTAGAAAAAAGAGCAAATTTTGGATTTCCAAACATTCTTCTTTCAAAAAATTTAATGTTACAGAGAAATGTGTGTGCATCATTAAAGAAAGTGAGATATTCAGTACTAGAGCACTTTTTAGATAAGAACAGAATGAAGGCTGTTCTGGGATTTTACCTGCAGAGACCAAAGTTCTGCAGAAGAACCGTGGCAAGTTCTCCAAGATTCTTGGACCAACCTACCAGCCGATTCCCTTATAAAACTGCACGACAGTGTGTCTAAGAGAATTGATGCAGGTTTAAAGCCAAAGGCTGCGAAACACCAACACA
>JAOUQW010000023.1:1271062-1300083 GCA_028565825.1 Olivaichthys viedmensis
GTGTGAGAGTGTGTGAGAGTGTGTGAGAGTGTGTGAGAGTGTGTGAGAGTGTGTGAGAGTGTGTGAGAGTGTGTGAGTGAGTGAGTGTGTGAGTGAGTGTGTGAGTGAGTGTGTGAGTGAGAGTGAGGGTGAGGGTACCTCGAAACGTGGCCTGCAGACAGGCAGTGCAGCCAAACTGCTGCATTTCAGAGATGATGAGTGAAGACGGGTGTGAAGTGCGGGCGATGGGGAGGGGATCAGCATGGTGCCTCTTATGGTGCGAGATGTTCGAAGCTCACGGAGGGCGTGGAGTCCTGTTCATAACTCGTTTTTTTCTGAGGTTCCCAATTCACGTTCATGACGCACGAAGCTGGCGCCCCATCAAAAAAGCGATTAAATACAAACCGTTCGTTTGTGCAGATTTGTGCTGCGAAATTTTCTTTTTCATTTTTCATTTTTAAAATGACCGTTTTGACATTTGAGAAGTTAGAAATTTCCGCCATGTCCGAATCCGATGCTCTGTAGTCACGTGTGTATATTGCACTGCCAATTTGTAGTGGAGAAAAGTTAGGTAGTGTACAAACGCTGTAATACCCAGCCACAAAATACCCATAATGCACTTGCGTTGTTTGGATTTGATTCCTGCGCACCTCCACGAATGTAAATAGCAGAAGGAATGTTTTCTGAAGTCAGTCGGGTTTATAGCGTTACTTTATCGTCTTCAGGTCTGATGCAGGAAAATGGTTGTGTGGTTATTAGCAAGTTAGCCAGCGTCGTGCGCGTGTTTAATGCGAGTGATGAGTGCAAACACGCTTCGTTCTCTGTAATAGCGTGCTAATGGACTCGTGAGTAGGGGGACCGATTCGAACACGGCTGTCGACGTTCATTTCATTTACGCTGCCTTTGTGTGTGTGTGTGTGTGTGTGTTTCAGCATTGTTGGTGCATCAGAAGGCGCGTATGGAACGCTTGTGTCACGAGCTAAAGCTGAAAAAGAAGAACCTGGAGAAGCTTAAAGAGGAGGTGAACGAGATGGAGAATGACCTCACGAGAAGACGGCTGCAGAGATCCAACTCGGTCTCTCAGATACCATCTGTGAGTCTCACACATACACACACACGCTGATGGCTTGGCGTCTCAGTTTCAGCCAGTCTTTCTTTAACTGTGCTTCTCTCTCTCTGTGTGTGTGTGTGTGTGTGTGTGTGTGTGCAGCTTGACGAGATGCAGCAGCTGAGGTGTAAGAACAGGTTACTGCAGATCGACATCGACTGTTTAACTAAAGAGATCGACCTCCTGCAGACGCGCGGTAAGTCTCTCCTCCCTCACACACACTAACCTGCACACACAGACTGCACGTCTAAATCTTCACACGCTCGCCTTAATAAAGCTTTATTCAATTATCAGATCACCTCGAGTGTACAGTTTCACCGTTACTCTTTAGGCCACGCCTCCTACCTGAGGCTGATGCTGGTGTGCCGTGATGCCAAACCACGTGCTGAGGCAAGAAGGCTTAAAAAAAAAACAACAAAAAAAAACAGTCGGAGCTCCATCTTGAACCCGAATCAAGCTTCAAGATGGAGCTCCGACTGTTTTTTTGTAGCTCTGCGACGTCCTTTATGTCTACAAACTAGCATTTGCCTCACGTTCTCCAGGTTATGAACTCTTGCAGGTTCTCCAGGGTGCTCGGCATCGGATTCGAATCGTGAAATTCGTTTCGACAGCCCTAATTGCACGCACGCGGTTCTATTTTACCCATTACCTGATGCTTTTTGCCCAGGACGGCCTTCGGTTAGATAATAAAGTGCTCTTTTTTTATTAATTATTATTATTATTATTAATTTTTTTTTTTATTATTATTATTTGTCTCTGGCTGTTTTCTTAGCGAGGCAGGTTTGTGCTAATAAATATCTCTGCACGAGCAGCCTCTGCTTCCCCCTGTTGCCTGCGCGCGCACGCACGCACGCACGCACACACACACACACACACGACAAATGTACTGCTATTGTAGTGTTAACAACCAGTTGTTTCCTGAATGACATCCTGCTACCGCTTGGGAATGAGGGATTTACGATACCTTTGGCACTTCTTTGCCACGTGTGCACACACACACACACACACATATCTCTTTCATACAAAAAACGTGCGCATTACATTTATGATGGACGTAAACCACGTTCCTTCACGCACTTAATATAATGCACTCACAAATATAAGCGCTTTAATCAGTGTCACACACACAAATATATATATATATAAACCAGCTCATTTTCTCAGCTTGATACAGTTTGCATCAGCTGCTGTGCAACATTGTGTGTGTTTGTGTGTTTCGATGTTATCATCCCATGACTCCCTGATACAGGGCTGTTCTGCATTTTCACATCCTGTTCAGTCATCTTTAGTCTGTGTGTGTCTGTCTGTCTGTCTGTCTGTGTGTGTCTGTCTGTCTGTCTGTCGACTCATGTTTTTGATGTATCGACTTTCAGGTGTGTGAGGGGCAGATGTGCTGCAGGTGTTCATTTAATAACGGACAGGAAAGCACTTGTTTACTGTGAGAGGGGAGAGAGAGAGAGAGAGAGAGAGAGAGAGAGAGAGAGTGTGTGTGCGTGCGTGTAACTCGATCCTGTTTTGTCTGTGTTTCAGGACCATACTTCAATCCCATTGCAATCCATAACTTCTACGACAACATCGGCTTCCTGGGTCCCGTCCCCCCCAAACCCAAAGGTACTCCAGCTGCAGGTGAGTAATGTTGCGCGCACACACACACACACACACACACACACACACCGGCCGTCACATTTAATGATTCACTATTCGAATGCATTAAAAATATGAATAATCCGATGATGTTCTACTGCCACGGACAGAAGCGTAGCTCAGTGAGGTGTCATGTGAATCTGTGGTGCTGTGACGCCCATCTTCTTGATCAGGGAAGCGCTGGGCTTTTAGACGAGACCCAAACCAGACCGTTACAAAAACTGAAACACAAGACTTTCTTCTTCATTTCCAGCCATTACATTCGGATGTGGTGCATGCGACTATGCCCTCTAGTGCACATGTTCACGTTACGGGCAAGTATGTCTGCGCACGACGCCCGCAGAAGTGTAAATCGGCTCCAAGGCAACCTGGGATCCATAGAAACACCGGCCTTTTTTAAATATTTATTTATTTTTTAACTCCTCTTGACGCAGAAATAACTTTCTATTCACGATACATGCTCACTACATAGGGTATAACACAATAGGGTCGTACTTACAAAGTGCACTATACGTCCAATAGGCTGCCATCTGAGAGTCGGCCACAAAGAAAGGAGCAATGTTTGCAGTAGGACCCAGACTTCATATATTTCACCCAAAAAAACGGGAAACTAAAATATTACAGAAACGACACGTATTTATTCAGAGGCTTTCTTTTTTCTGTTCTTTATTTTTCTATTCTCCATCAAGTGACACAAGCCTCATTTAGCCAAAAACGATGCACCTGTTAGACTTAAGTTGGGTGACTAAATGTGGATTTTTATTTACCCTCGAACGACATCCCCAACATGCGTGCGCGCACACACACACATACACACACACACACACACACCTCTGTCTCCTTCTCATGCACTTTACTTTTTCCCCCAGAAGCTTCTTATTCATCTTTTTTTTTTTTTCTCCCCGTCGTTCCGCTCTCCTCCTCTCTCTCTCTCTCTCTCTCTCTCTCTGCTCCTCCGGGCGCACTGGGCTCAGGCTCGGATCACTGGGGCTCTTTGGACAGGAGAGGACGCAGAATAAACGTCAGCTCCAAGCTGAAGAGAGACCCCTCTCTCCCTCCTGTTCCTCCCTGTCTCCCTGCTCCTGCGGGTGGGTAACTCTCTCTCCGCCTGTCTGCTGCCTCTCTCGCCTCTTTTCCTCTCCTTGCCTGTATCTCACTCTCTTGCGCTCTCCTTCCCTCCCAGTATCTCTCTCTCTTGCTCTCTCTCATGCTCTCCTTCTCTCCCAGTAGCTCTCTCTCCTTCCCTCCCAGTATCTCTCTCTCATTCTCTCTCCTTCCCTCCCAGTATATCTCTCTCGCTCTCTCTCATGCTCTCCTTCTCTCCCAGTAGCTCTCTCTCCTTCCCTGTATCTCTCTCATGCTCTCTCCTTCCCTCCCTGTATATATCTCTCATGCTCTCTCCTTCCCTCCCAGTATCTCTCTCTCGCTCTCTCTCATGCTCTCTCCTTTCTTCCCTGTATATCTCTCTCTCTCTCTCTCTCTCTCTCTCTCTCTCTCTCTCTCTCTCATGCTCTCTCCTTCCCTGTATCTCTCTCTCTCATGCTCTCTCCTTCCCTCCCTGTATATATATCTCTCTCTCTCTCTCTCTCATGCTCTCTCCTTCCCTCCCAGTATCTCTCTCTCGCTCTCTCATGCTCTCCTTCTCTCCCAGTAGCTCTCTCTCCTTCCCTCCCAGTATCTCTCTCATGCTCTCTCCTTCCCTCCCTGTGTATCTCTCTCTCTCTCTCTCTCTCTCTCTCTCTCTCTCTCTCTCTCATGCTCTCTCCTTCCCTCCCTGTATCTCTCTCTCTTCTTCCCCACCTCCCTGTAAGTGTTTCTCTTGCCTGTTCCATCTCGCATCATAATCTGCCGTCCTTTCTCATGCTCTTTCCTTCATTCTTATCGCTCGCCGTCCTCCCCCGTCTCTTTCCTTATTAACTTTCTCACTTTACATCGTTCTCCTGGCCGTTCTCAGGATTAAATCCTGTAGAAGAAGCTGGAACTGAAACCAAATCTTCATGTGGATATTTGCAGTATGTGAATGTGATGTTGTTGTTTTGAGAAATAAAGATCGAAGAGCTGTCATCTGTTATTGTGTTGAAGTGCGTTCTGAAGCACTATTCGTTATAGCCCAGCTGTACAGTACACCTGCAGCTGGAGTACCTTTGGGTTTGGGGGGGACGGGACCCAGGAAGCCGATGTTGTCGTAGAAGTTATGGATTGCAATGGGATTGATGTATGGTCCTGAAACACAGACAAACCAGGATCGGGTTACACGCACGCACACACACTCCCCCCCCCTCTCACAGTAAACAAGCTCTTTCTCTCTCCTTCTCTTCCTCTGTGCATCTCTCTCGCTCTTTCTCTCTCCTTCTCTTCCTCTGTGCATCTCTCTCCTTCTCTTCCTCTGTCCGTCTCTCTCTCTCCTTCTCTCTCTCTCTGTAGTTCTTTCTCTTGCATGTTTCATCTCTCACATGTGAATGTCTTCCTTCATCCCAGCTCTTTTTCACCTTGGGTTTCTTTCTCATGCTCTTTCTCTCGTCCTTGTACTTCTCCGTCCTTTCCTTTATTAACGTTCTCACTGTGCACTTTTCTCCATCACAGATGCATATGCTTGTGTTTGAATGTTACTCTACATGATCTCAGGAATATATCGAGTTGAAAAAAAGCAGTTATTTATAGTGTGTTAATGTGAATGATTGTTTTGTGACATTAATATCCTCAACTCCAAAGCACGCTGCTTTAATGTAATGTCAGCTGAATCAATCTGCACTGTTTTCCACGTAGTCACTGGATAATAATCTTCACTAATAACTTGCATTGAAAGTCGAGTTATAGTCCGTGTTCTGTGTCTGGGGTGTCACAGAAAACACTGCGCTTCATTAGTTTGTCTAATTGACGTTTACATATTTGAAAACCCTCTCTGGCATATTTCTCCACAAATCATAAAATGCTCTTCATACCCAGAACTGTCAGCTCTCACACAAGTGTTGGAAGTTCACTCCAGGGTTTATACAAGCGGATTAAACGTAAGCATTGGAAAACCCAGAACAGGTGTTGTGTGGGTGTTTTTGGAGATAAGAGCATGGATTAAAGATACTTCATATCTAACTGCAGAAAATATTTGAAGTGTATTAATTGTTTAATTTTGCAAAAACACTCAATCATTTGAAAGACGCCGTTGGTTAAAATAACTTGTGATGTTCAGGAAAATGCACAGCCTGGCTGGAGAAAGAGCCGTTCAATGGCACCTTTTGTATCGTCCACTGCAGTGCTTGAAAAGTTCATGAAAACCCTAGAATTTTGTTCTGAAGTGTCCGTTTGACCCTGATGTTTCTCTCTCTCTCTCGCTCTATCTCTCTCTCGCTCTGTCTGTCTCTCTCTCTCGCTCTGTCTGTCTCTCTCTTTCGCTCTGTCTGTCTGTCTCTCTCTCTCGTTCTGTCTGTCTGGCTCGCTCGCTCTCTGTCTGTCTCTCTCGCTCTCTCTCTCTCGCTCTCTCTCACACAGAGTCGGGCAGTAAGAATATGAAGACGGTGTCGGAGGTTGAAGATGATGACGGTGTTCAGTGGGATTGTACGGCCTGCACCTTCCTCAACCATCCTGCCCTCAACCGCTGTGAACAGTGTGAATTCCCACGACATTTCTGAGCCCCTAATACTCACACACACACACACACACATACTCATGCACATTCACACACCAGCTAGGCTTTGTTACAGAAATATGGACATGAATGTTGTGTGTGTGTGTGTTTCTGCCTTGTTCTCCTTCTCTCTCTCTTGCTGTCTCTCTCTCTGGGTGTGTGTCGTGCTGCCCACTGAAGACTGGATGATGTTTACAGGTTTGCTCCGTTTCTGTCCGTCGAGCCAAGCTGAGCTCTCTACAGCTCGTGTGTGTGTGTGTGTGTGTGTGTGTGTGTTTTGCTGGTTCCATACCAAATCTCAATCCAGCCTGAAACAGTATTATAAAGATGTGTGTGTGTGTGTGTGCGCGAGGTGTGTGTGTGTGCGCGAGGTGTGCGTCTGTACATACACGCACACATCACATGCGCCAATGTGCCTTATGATTGGGAACTACCTTCGAGAGCCTCCTCTCCTTACCTGAAGGGAATACCTTACAGACTACTTCCTGGACTTGACTCTTTCGCTCTTCCCAAAGGAATGATGGGAAGCATCTGTGGAATTTCTGCCAAATCGGAGCTTCCTCTCTGCCACCCGTGTCGTCGTCGTCTTCTTTTGTTCACTAAGAAATAAAAAACGAAGCGGACGAACTGAAACTAAACTGCATGCTTTTAGATGTACAGTTTACAAAGGAGACCCCGCCCACCTAAGCTTTTACTGTACATAGTGTTAGAACGAGCTTTAAAAATGCGTTTTTATTTCCTCTCTCTCTCTTTAGCTCCTCACATGTATTTTCTGTAATTATAGCGTCATAGACTTCATTTACTTTTATTTCTTGGGTGTTTTTTTTTCTTTCTTTTTTTTTTTTCTTGTTGCTCTTTTTTTTTCTTCTTTCCTCCGAAAACAGACGAGTACGGTTTCCCTCTTTGCGTTTTTAGTGTGAAAGTGGAGCGGCTTCACACTTTCCCAGCGTACGGCCTGCAGACGCAGCAAAAAAGGTCAAAGAAGATGGAGTTTAGGGACGAAACCTGTGACCCAGGACAGGTCAAAGGTCAGGGGGGGGGGGTTATGTGCGTCCGCAGCCCCTCAAACGGACCGTAAAACTGCCATCCTATCTGACAACTGGAATGTAGGTTTCATATTTGGGGGATTTTATTTTTATTTTTTAATTTTTTTGTCCTGCACTTTTGTGCCATGAGAGGAACGCATCCACGCACGGCAGCCTCCAAAAGTGCCTCAAAAGGATTTTATCCAATCACACGGCGGTGTGGTCGGAGAGCAAAGACTTCTGGGACGTGTAGTTTTGGCATCTGTGTGCCCTCCTAAAAGCTGTCAGTATTCAGAAGGGCTTTTCAGAGACTCCCCACGAGCAGCAGAGATTGTGTGTGGGGGAAAAAACACACCGAAGTTCACGAATCGGTGCAAAGCCAAAGCTATTACCATGTGCCTTCAGCCAGTCTGTAACAGGATATGCCCTGCCTTTAAAGCGGACAGTGCTTCGTGTTTTTTTTTTTTTTTTTTTTTTTTTTAATTTTGTTTTATTTTCTCTTCCTTCGTAGATTTGATTTTACACCAATCCCACAAGGCCTTAATGACGTTTTAAATGTTTATTAGCTTTTACCTGTACTTTAAAAGATATAAAATGAGTCGAAGATGTGATGACGTGTCATTTTCGGTTTCACATTGCGCTGCCTCACTTTTTTTGGCCTTATTAAAGTTTTACCGGGTGATTTTACATTTTTAATCTATGCAGTCGGGACGTCACTATGATCGTTACATGTTATCCGACCCAGGTTACGCCCAGTCCTAGATTAAATAGTTAGATTAAAAGTGGTTATTCGATATCATCTATTTCAATGAGCAGCTCTTGGATTAGACGGAGGAACAGACCCCCAAATGTAGCAGCTCTGTGATCAGTCAGCGCTTTTTACTCCAGGACGTGGCCTAATCTGGGTTTGAAGCTGAAAATCGTCCCCTTTGATTAGAAACATCTCTCATCCATTTAAAAATAGGTGTCTGAAGCACTTATGATTTAAGGAACCCAAAGAAACTGTCACAACACGTTTTTTGCGACTCTTGAGTCAGAGCCGTCATTTATGTTTATGGATTTTAAATCATTGGGGGGGGGGGAGAAGAAGAAAAAATGATTTGGATATCTAAAGCGATTTTTAATTTTAGCGGGGAAAAACTGTCTTTGTAACAGATAAGTTATTTGTAAAAATAAACAAAAAAAAATATTCTGAATTGCTCTTGGTTTTGTCGTTAATGTGTTGTTGACCTGAGACCTGAGGGTGGAGCAGTTGCATGTTCCTCTCCGCTAGGTGTCAGTGTTGTGCTTCACATTGCCGTCAGTTTCCTGTAAACGGCACATCTGTGTTCTTCAGGGGGGTGGGAGGGGCAGCTCCCAAGGTTAATTTTAATCGGTACTGAAGGGCAGTGCCGGTGGAAGGTTTGCTCTATGAACTAGGTTGTTTCTTTTTCTTTAAAAGTCTTTTATAGCAGTTGCAGAAACTGTGCATTTGGACCGGGTCTCTGTTTTTACCCCAGGTCACTTGGGCTGTTATTTGAAAGCCGCTGTTTTGCTGTATTAAAAATGGGTCCCTCAGCTGCAGCTATCCTGAACTGAACTTTCTGATTAAACTTCACCCGAACAGCCTGTTTAGCCAATTTGTAAAGAAGCTAGTCGATTTCGCTTGGATATTTTCATGTATTCCAAAGTGCCATACAAGCGAGGCAGAATCCAATCCAAGCCCAGAGCTTGTTAAAGCAGCCGACAGTGATGCAAGTGTTGCTAGACCAAATCTGCAGTGACACTCGTTCACATCTCCATATGAATAAGCGTGACCAAGGAACCAGAAGCAGAAGATTGGCAATGAGGGGGGAAAAGAAAGTCTCCTAATTTAGCCATAACTTATCATTTCAGCTGTGACTAGTGATGTATTGTGATGACAATACCATCTAATCCAGCCTCTTTTTTTTTTAATTTTTTTAATGAAATACTTTCTAGCCGAGTCGGAAAGTATTACAAAATCTCCATTTTGGATCTTAACTGCAATACGAAGGATTTCCCTTTCAGAGGTCAGTGCAACCATCGCTGTTCAATTCGCCCGACAACGCAAAGCCACGTGTCAAAGTTTATCAGAGTTGAACTTGCGACGGCAAATCGTTAATCATGGCGAATCCATTGAAATGGCAAAAGGCTGGTGTGACTGGGCCTTCAGGCCTCGTTTACACTTGCAGGTAAAACTGGCCAAAAATCCCATATAATTAAAAAAAAAAAATTTAAGTCAAATTTAAGCTGATGTTTCCGTTCCAATTTGGGCCACTTCTATATGTGAACAATCAGAACGGAAATTGTGCAGTGTTTTACGTCAACTTGACGTTCGCTATCATTCTGCACTGCCGAGAATTGGAGCTCTTGGGTGAGGCATGGAGGGTTGGTTTAGCAGTGATGGTGTCGTAAATAGGCCACGTTATGAAAAGATAATGTGAACAACCCAACCCAAAAATTGGATTTAAAGTTGCCCAAATTTCCACCAACTGACCCAAATGTAAGCTGTAGACGGAACAGGAAGAGCCACGACTAAACGTGATGATTTCAACTCATTTGTGAATTTCCTTTTCTGACATGGTGTCCGTCTTCTAGTCCTAGTATTCAAACTCACGACCTTGCAGCTACTACTGAGCTAACGCACTGCTATTACAGTATGCTGGTTTTAGCACAGAAAAAACAGAGCTTGCTGTGTTTGATGGATGGTTTCCCTGTTGTCTTCTTTCACGATGTGCTCTTATCAGTAAGGTTTAAACTGCTTTCTTATGTTCCTTCATTTGACAACCTCATAATGTTCAACTGTGTAGTAAAACCCCTATAAACCTTGGCAAGAGATTTGTTTATAAATTAGTTTAATGGAATGAAGTAACAAATTTAAAGCACATTCAGACAGTACAAACAGCGGAAAGGTTTTTTGCTAATCTTAGTTACGTCACACTTCAGCTAGTGGTCACATGGGCCTCATTTTGAGGCTGCAAAATAAAACATCTCAGTCACTGTTGACTTACGATTCTTTTTGAAGTTGCCTTTGTGCCAAGGCAGCAAGCCCCAAACCTATATGAAAACTAAAGCTATACTTTAGTTCCCCAACTTAACTTTATAATAACCACGTTCCTCATCAACTCATCGTCTCGAGTCAGTCGGTCTACATTCACTCTCAGCGACGGTCAGTCTCCAGGCCCCGTGGACCTCCATTCGCCATCGTAGCCTTTAAAGAGGGACTGTCATCCCAGCAAGTACATTCATCAGGTCTTTATACAACAGGGATATTCAACTTGGTTGGCAGGTGTGTTAAATAACATTTTCGTTAACCAGTTACACCCATCGCATACGGCAATGCCACAGAACGAAAGACTGAGCAACGCGAAACACGCAGCAACTTGCAATCGTTCATTCATTTCAGTAACGGATTCGCTCGACCTAATTTCAGCGTGTTTTTTCTTGCCAGCGCCCGCATCCGAAAATATTTTGCTCGGCCGCGGCACGTCGATGAGCCCTACGACAACGATACGGCATCAATTTCATATGTTGAATGTTCAGAGTTTGATATTATTTATTATTATTTTTGACTTATTATATTAATTGGCAACAGTTTGACGGGCTGTTTGAAACCGTGTCGCGGGCCGCATCTGGCCCACATCTGGCCCACGGGCCACCTGTTGAATAACCCTGTTATACAGTATCGGTAGGTGGGATTCACACACACTGGTACATGTACTGGTAATGTACCATGTTCCTACTCTACATGTATGAGCAGGTGTTTTTATAGGGGATGCACTTTATAAAGGAAGTGGTTTATCCTGATTACAAATACTAACAAAAGTGACTACTTAGTAATTTTGTTAAAGGAACAGTTTGTCGGAAATAAAAAATCTAATTCACACAATTTTCTGCTTACCCCAAATGTGTCCGTCAAGTTTGGTGTCCAACATTTGCTTTAGTATAGCACAGGAGCTACGAGGCTAATGTAGATAAGTAATGCAAGTCTATCTCAACCTAAATCTTTTCTGTAAATACACGCACAATATACTTTGTTTAAACAGCATTAAGCTCAGTAACCTAAATTGTAAAATAACAGCGAGAGTCCGTATTTACACATTTATGTTCAAAGTATGTTATTATCCGCATAACTTCCTGCAACAACTCCGCCTTTAAACTTTAGGAGGCCTAGGGGGGGGCAGAATGATACCAAATTGCGCTAAGGAGGAAAATTATTCTGGTTGTCCAAGATGGCCGTTCCAGCGTTCAGCTACATGGTGAAGTTTTGTTCGTGTTTATAGATGACAGGAAGTCCCACTGTGTCCTAAACCACATCAGCAGGTTTATTTACAGAAAAGATTTTGGGTGAGATAGACTTCCATTACTTGTTAGCTACATTAGCCTCGTAGCTTTAGTGCAGAAGTAAAGAAGCAAACTTCAGACCCCAAACATGTCTTGGCTGATGTGCTACATTTGGGTTAAAGGGGAAACACCGTGTCAATTCGACTGCTTTTCCTTATAGCAATACTTTAAACTCCCGATAGGGAATAGGTTTCCATTTGTATTTGAATTGGACGCGATACTACGCTCTGTGCCTATAAGACCTATAATGTGTCCTTCAGAATTCAGTCATTAAAAACTACATTGATTGATTTGCAGGTATAGAACCGCTGCTCATAGATTGTACATTTTCACTCAGGAATGTGCTGATAATCCAGTAGATAAAAAAACTCTATCTGAAAATATTGTGAAACCAGTTCTTGTCGATTTAATGAGTTGTTGACTGACGAGACAAACCAGTTCAAGTCTGTGCCACTTCCTATTGTGCAGGTGTTCTGGTTTGATTAACAGCTTGAAAGCAAGGGACTGTTCCTGTATTTCTGTATCAGCATGACCAGCTCTGTCGTATCCACCGTGTGCGGATATAAACTCATAACCTGGTCCACGATGCTCTGAGGGAAGATTGTGCTGAGCTGAGACCTAACGTCTTTCCTTCTGTCCGTCAAATTCTCACCGACCTCAGCTTGGCCTTGACCCCAGTTGACCTCTGATACCCGGAGTTGATGAGGTGATGAACGAGGATAAGGTAGAGGCTTGTGGCCAAATGGAGCTTCGCTGTTTTTATAGGGGGTGCAGTGTTGATATGCATGGTTCGGGTGAAGCCTATGAGCGTAGCCGAAGCCCAAATCTGAGCGCTCGAGCAGGTCGGGGCTGTAGCAGCGCGAGGGCACGTCGGGACTGTGCGCTCGTCTGCGCTGCATGTCGGAACCGCCGGACAGGAAGTAATCGCTGCCGCTTCCAGTCATGCACCCGCTGCTGTAGGCTAGTGAGGTCTGGAGGGCAGAGTCGCTGAGATAAAGGCGGGACATGGAGCCCTCGAGCGAGCCATAGGCCTGGTCACTTTTCACACTCTTGCACAAAAAAGGAAGAGACCTCTGCATGTAGGTGGGGCTTTGTGTTTCTTGCGGTCCAGAGTAGAGGTCGAGGCCGGACAGACCGCGGATTAGATCATTGTGGTGGGCCATGGGCATGGCCGCAATCTGATACTTGGCGTGGTGTGAGGGTCCGTTTGTGGAGTGTGTGAAGTGTGGCGAGGGAGAAAACTCCTGGGTTTCACCGGCTGGCTGACTCTTCGCTCTCAGTTCGTCAGCCACGGATAGCTGGGGTTGGTTGGAGCGCTCAGGGTGGTAGAACTTACATTTCACACCATAGGTGCACTTCTTTCCTGGCAAAAACGAAAAGAGACATTCGGTTATTATCTATACAGTAACACACAGACGATGCTCCGTTTGTATATACTGTTATAGACGTACCACATTGCCGACGTGCATTTGTTCGGAAAAGTTGGTATGGCTGTAGACCTACCGTAAGGGCAATGTTGGAGCTTGTTCTCGGACACGATAGGCTTCTTTCTCAGGAAGTTCTCAATTGTTGGCCCATTTCTCCCAAGTGGATCATCTGGTGGCATAAATCTTAAATAAAAACAAAAGACAATTTTATCAGCTAAGTTCATTAAAATCGCCTTTACCTTATTATAAACTAGAGGAGTGCAATACGATCGCACCAAAAGCTGCTTTTATTTCATCTTCAATTAAACAAACAAAGAAGGACGTTGTATTTAAGGATCCATCGTTTAACTTTTCTCATTTGACATGGAAATCAATCTGAACAAGAGAAAATTGTGACGCAATACGCTTCATTCGTTTGACTTTCGCGGATTCATTTTGTCGATACGTGACGTGGCAGGAAACCTGTTTGGGGCAGGAAAAATAAATAAATACTGCAGTTCCGCATTTAGTATCCGTTATGAACTTACTGTCACTTACAATGAGGAGGGGATGAGAACCGCTCTTAGTTTAATTCTCGAAAATAATGTGACGTCTACATTTGATGGGAAACTACAGCACATTAAAAGGATTGCTTCTTATAGTTTATTGTGATCGTGTCATTTCTGCGCAGTCGTCTTTTGGATTTTGTTAAATGTGGAACACAAGAAAGAAACTGGCTGATTTTATAACTCGACCGTCTGTAGATTTTGTCTTCGAACCCAGGCAAACAGAAGAATGCAGACTTGTGATGTACATAAAACATAAACCAGCACTTTTTTGCGTCACACGCGAGCACACGCTTGTCATACTTACATGTCGTTGGCGAACGTGTACATGAGCAGCCTCTCCTCGATGAACTTTTTCCACTGCGGCTTCTCCAGCTGCAGGTCGCGGTAGTTATCGTTGGACACGATGATGCCGTCGGAGTTGTAGGCCAGTTTGACGATGAAGCGGTCGTCGTAGCACACCACCCGCTTGCCGTTGACGCAGCGCGAGGGCGTGTACACCAGGATGCTCCTGCGCTCCAGCTCGTCCAGTATGTGCTGCTCTGTAGACAGAAATGAGAGACGCTCCTGAACAAGTCCGTCTTAAACTTCATTCTGGCAGGAAATGGTTGAACCTTTGCACTGTTGCTGTGCTGTTATATGGCATTTAATCTCGTCAGTGTGAAGAAACACTTTCATTCCTTTTTTTTTCTCGCTCTCTTTCTTCTTCTCTCGTTCTTTCTTGCTCCCAATTTTCTTTTTCTTTCTCTTCTTCCTTGTTTTCTTTTTTTCCTTTTTCTTCTTACTTTCTCTCAATGGCACTTTCTTGTCTTTTTTTTTCTTCCCTCCATCCCTTTCTTTTGTTCCTTTTTTTCTGTCTTTCTCATTTATTCCTTCTTTTTCTATCAGCCTGTCTTGCCTGTCTGTCTCTTTCCTTGTCTTTATGTCTGTCTCTGCCTGTCTGTCTGTCTCTGTCTCTCTTTTTGTCTTTATGACTGTCTGCCTGCTTGTGCTTCTTTCTGTCTGCCTGTCTGTCTCTTTTTGTCTTTCTGTCTGCCTGTCTCTTTCTTTCTCGGCCTCTACCTGTCTGTCTGCCTGTATGTCTCTCTCTTTGTCTTTATGACTCTGTCTGCCTGCCTGTGTCTCTGTCTGTCTGTTTCTCACTTATTCCTTCTTTTCTTCATTCTTTCTTTTTTTTCTGTCTGTCTCTCTTCCTGTCTTTCTTTCCATCTATCTGTCGGTCTTCTCTTTATATCGTTATATGGCATTTAAACTTGTCAATGTGAAGTTATAAAGACAGCTATTCCTTTTTTTCCCCTCCTTTCTGCTTTTCTCACATGATTTCCCCCCCGCCCCTCTTTCTCTCCCCCTCCCAATGTTCTTTTTTTCTTTCTCTTCGTCCTTGTTTTCTGTCTTTATCTCTCACTTTCTTGCACGAGACATGGAACGTCGGATACCTTTTCAGTACGACAGCGTGGTAAACGATTCGATTCTGTAACGTTCGATGCTTTCGACCCAAACTAATCCGACCTTGTGTTCTGGCTATCGGCCAATTTAAATTACACGTGCTAATTTAACTCGGCTGGGCGAGACGCGCAAAGTGCACGGCTAAAGAAAAAACCTATTCCACGGGGGGTGGACTGGCGGACAGGCTCAAAGAGTGAGATTTGGGCATTTATTATTTCGGATGCTTTGTCATCGTGGGAGTTACACGCAGCATAAAATAGTATAGCGGCAGTATAATCAGGACCCTTAAGTCTTACCTGTGATAGGAGCTTCAGGTCTCGACTGCTCTTTCCTCCACAGAGGCACAAAGACGGTGATGTCACGGATCCCCCTGTCCCAAAACCACTGCACGGCCAGCTGGATCCCCCGGCACGAAAACACCACCTTATTCCCATGGCTGCAGAACGGAGAACATTAAACAGAAACTTTTAGACAAAGCTACATTTAATTCACAATCCACTGGGATTTGAACTGACAACGTTACAGTCACTAGCGCAGAACCTTAAGGTTCAAATCCCAGTGGATTGTTTGTTGTAGCTGTAGTAAATGGAACGTCCTCACAAAACCAGTTTCTTTCCTTCTCTCGCTCTCCCTCCCAATTTTCTGTTTTCTTTCTCTTCTTCCTTGTTTTCTTTTTCCCTTTTCTTTTCTTTATCTTGCACTCAATGGCACTTTCTTGTCTTTTTCTGTCTTCCTCCATCTCTTTCTTTTTGTTTTTCTTTCTCACTTATTCCTTCTTTCTCTCTTTCTGTCTGCCTGTCTTTTTCCGTCTTTCTGCCTGCCTGCCTTTCTTTCTATCTGTCTCTTTCTGTCTTTTTTTCTTTCTTTCTTTCCGTCTGTCTGCCTGTCTTTTTCCGTCTTTCTGCCTGCCTGTCTATTTTTTTCCGTCTTTCTTTCAGTCTGTCTTTGTCTGCCTGTCTCTTTCTTTGTCTTTATTTCTGTCTTTATTTCTTTGTCTACCTGCATTGTCCCATGCTGATTCTTTAACAGAAAGCAGATAATTAAAACTTAAACGTTCTTCTGCAAGTGTTTTAAACGTTTTAAATATTAGTTGATTACAGGACACAGCGCTTGAAGACGGCCTCCTGACACTGTGTGTGTGTGTGTGTGTGGAGCTGACTAGACGTTTTGTGGTTTATTAGAACTGAGTCACAGCGACACAGCCAGGCCGAAGCGCTCAGTCATATGATCCTGTCAGCGTGGCTAACCGAGACCACGGCACTGTGCCGATTTACATCTCGCACTGTACGCCTATGCTCAGCACACCATCGCTCGGCCTAGTATTACACTCCACAGCGCTTCGGCTGACCTATTTCCAGTAGTTAACACTGCTTTATTGCTTCCAGTAATGCTGAGCTCTGCAGATACAGTGTTTGTTGTCTGAGGTTTGTTTCTTAAGATTTGCACCAGAGCTACGAGGCTAATGTAGATAACATGTAATGGAAGTCTGTCTCACCCAAAATCCTTTGCGTCAGTATCTGCATATCATTCATGTTCTTCCGTGATGTCACACAGACGTGCTGGTGTGGTTTAGGACACGGTGGACACTGTAAAGTTTCATATGGGCCGGCCATCTTAAAACGACTGGATTTGCTATTTTCACTTGGTATTTCGCAATTTGGTAATTTCACCCTCTAGGCCCCGCCTCCGAAAGGTTGAATGGTGGAATTGTACCGAAAGTCTGGGAGTTATGAGGATGATGATATAGTGCCACTGTGAACTTAAATTTGTAAATATGGACTCTCCTTGCTATTTTACAAAATCTTAATCTTTAAAAAAATAAGAAGACAAACAGTGCAAAAGACTTCGGCAGATGGAAAGAAATTATGTAAAGTGTAAATGCTTTAAAGAAATTAATGACATTAAAAGTTCCTGAATATAAAGAAAATACTGTAAAGAGCAATAACCAAATCAGTGTGTTGGTGTTTTGCAGCCTTTAAAAGTGCATCAATGCTCTTAGGCACACTGTCGTGCAGTTTTATAAGGAAATCAGCTGGTAGGTTGTTCCAAGAATCTTGGAGAACTTGCCACGGTTCTTCTGCAGAACTTTGGTTCTCTCTTTGCTTCCGTCTCTGCAGGTAAAATCCCAGAACAGCCTTGATTCTGTTTGTTTTTATCTAAAAACTGCTCTAGTGCTGAATATCTCACTTTCTTTAATGACTTGCACACATTTCTCTGTAATATTTACATTTTTTGGAAGAAGAATGTTTGGAAATCCAAAATGAGACACACTAACGCAGAAGATATAAAATAAACATCTAAGCCTAATTTATATAAAACATTGAAGGTGCCTAAGACTTTTGCACAGTACTGTATCTTTACGATGAAGGTTGGAGAAGATTTTGGGTGAGATGGACTTTCATTATTTGTTAAACGTCTGGACTGACCGACTAAAGCTGATATTCCGCCCCTTTAACGTCAGTCACATCACAATCAAAACAACATGTATACGTATAATGTGTGTGTTAGAAGGGGAAGGCCCGGAGTTGTCAAATGCAAAAACAAGCAGTCATGTGTGCTCTTTGTACACCAAAACCGAAAAAAATAGTGTGAGCCCGAAACTGACGCGCTCGATAAATAACACGCTCATTGTTAAGGAAGTCACTTTGCGTATGCCGTTGTCCAGGAAGCGCTTTGCAAACAGCCCAAACCGCCACCACAGAGATTTTCAGTCTTGTGGTCAAAAACGTCCTGCTTTAGAAACAAAAAAAGAAAAAAACACTCGACACATGGTGCACAACTGCTAACGTGGGCGTATGTGCAAGTCACTTCAGCTGCCCTCGAATTTTAGCCGTCTGTTAACCGTGACACGAACCGTAAACCGTAATTTAGCTACTTTAACAATTAAAAATGTCAAAATTACTTCATAAAGCACAGTAACTTGCACAGTTAGTAATCTGAGTATCACTTGCGCATGACCTTTTGAGAGGCTTTGAAGCATTGCGTCCCGCCCACTTCTGCATCACACACAAGGCACGACTCCAGCGTTCAGTGCAGAAGTGCAAAAGTTTCGCAGGAACTGAAACAAAGCTCTAAAATGCTTTTAAAAACCCAATCCGAGTGCAATTCCAACCTGTTTATATAGTCAACTCAAGATTGATTGCCCCCCCCCGCCCCCCTCTTTATGAATATGAGTAAACATGAATGCATAGAATGAGTCATGTTTCAGGCTCAGATGTATAGAGAAAAAAAAAAGCTGCATGCTTGTATTTTGACACGATTTTCCAAAAGCAGTGCGTTTTCTTGTTTTGTAGTACATTTTTATTTATTTGATTGGCACCCCATGAAATCAGTAATTGGCAAAATGCTTGCACCGAACATTCGAATCATTATGTTTTAAAGGAGAAGCGCTCTGGTGCTTATGAGGCCAATGGCAATGAAAACATGGACAAGCCTTTCCCCTCAACCAAAACCCCATCCCCTGGGATAAAAGTGCATCAGCCTTAATGAGGTGCTTTTTAAGCAAGAAAAGTTGGCAGAGCTGGAAAAAGAAGAGACTATTGCGAATCACAGTTTTTCTAAGGCATCTTTTGAAATTATATGAATATTCTAGGCCTAGAAACAGTTTTAAACATGACAGCTTTAACTTTTATACGGCAGCTTTAATATGCATTTTATACATTTAATGTTTTGCTAATAGTCACAAAGGGTGTCGATACTTCTTGAGTTCACTGTTGGGTATAGCACTATAAGTGCTATACAAGTGTCCTTACTGACCCATACCGTACCGGCCTGGTTTTCATTAACGAGCTGTGCATTAATAAGGGTCCAAAAGTCTCAGTCCATGACTAACAACTTTTTTATCTCCTCGATTATCAAAACTCATAACGTACTAAACGAGCCAATATCGCGTGTTGGTCAAGAAGAGATGACGAGCGTTAACAGTGTGGGAGTGACGGGTGATACCACTTGAAGGAAATACAGTTGAATGCAAAAATTTGCACACCCTTACTTTTAAATGATGAAACATTTAAAGTAACCACATTGGTTTAAAAAGTGTGTGAAGATATTTCTGTCTGTAATCTAATCGTGGACTTTTATATCACTTTTCCTTTATTTGTTTTTCTTTTTTCTTTAAAGGTTTCATGAATGATGTGTTTCACTGACGGTAATGGTCTCCCTTTGATATCTTTTTATCTCCAGCTTTGTGAAAGGTCAATATATTTGTTTTAAGTGTTGTGATGGCGGTTTTCCTGATTCCCATTGACTCTTACCAAGTGCTTGAGAGTTTTAGCCTATTTGAACTCTTCATGACAAGAAGAGACTTCAAGTAAACGTGTTGACTGTTTTGTTAAGTCGTTAGACAATTTGGAGACTCATTCGGATACACTGACAAGAGCACGTCACCGGGAATGCAAACTTTCGAGCTTGGTAATGAAGCGAGCCGTTGCTGTAATGTTTAGGCTGTAATATTGAATGTTGTAACAGGGCTTTAATCAGAAAACTTTATCTACCAAACCGAATTCCTTTTTATTTATAATTTTTTTTACCCAGAAACCAGGGGGGGATGCAAACTTTTGCACTTAAACTTTTATATATGGCGGGAAAAAACCCCCAGACGCAGACAGACTGCATGTGAACAGGATGTTCAGGCATATTTAAGATTTGTCTCAGTTTTAAAGTAACACATTCTTGCGTATTGGGAATCAAACGAGACTTTTGGACCCGACTGAATGAATACAAAGATCAACTCTCACCTTATAGCCACGTTGCTGCCGTCTATGACCACGGGCCTGAAGGGGCTGGAGCTGTGCGTGTCGCAGTGTGTGTTGGCATGCGCGTGTTGCAGAGAGGAGCCACAGCCTCGAGGGACGAGCTGAGGGCTGCTCTCCGGCGCCCCTGGTGCTCCATCAGCGTTAGTGCGACACGTCTTGATCAGCTCCTGGAGGATGTCGTTGGTCTGAGCGTCGTGCTCGAGCATCTGCAGGACTCGCACGATGTCTGAGTGGGAGTATCCCAGCTTGAGGAAACGCTTCACCTTGTTCTGCTCGCGCTCCATGTCCGCACTTCTCAAGTCTGTGTGTGTTTGCATTTGTGTTCCAGTGTGTGTCGGGGTGTCTCCTCTTGCTGCCCACGTCTTTTGTGTGTGTGGGTTAGCCCTGCCCTTTTTGCCTTGATGGGGAATCCGCCTTCAGTCTGTCTTTTGGTTTCCACTGTTTGTGGAAAAAGTGTGTGTGAAGAGGCGGGTTCTCCCTGGGTAAACACAGAAAGGTCACAGTAATGTTAGGGGCTTTTACACTCCATTTCACAATTTCACGCTGCGTTCGTACCATGTTCAGCCACTACACGCTTGCACACAGCAGTACTATTTTTAACAAGCCCGAGCAAGACGTGTGCATCAACAGGACGTCACCAAGAGACCACAGAAGAAAGGAAGGCGCTCTGCGCTCGTCGATTTGGTGTCATCATTAATGTGTGTGTCGCTTGCGTCAATACTGTGGGGGAATCAGATTCTCGGGTTCTTAAGAACTCATTTCTAACAACGTGTGTTTGCGTTGAATGGTACAATGATAGCTTGGTGGAAGTGCATGTATTAGGGTGGCTGAGTGCGTGTGGGTGTGCGTAATGGTTTATTGGAAAGCCCCTTGTATTTCTCCCAGTCTTATTTTTGAACCTAATATGAAAAGCAAAACTAGCTCTTACACTCATCATAAAATAAGCGCTTGTAACCCATTGATTATGACATGTTTACTAATGGATTATTAGAAAAGCTTGATCTACAAGACATGGCCCACACTGGGGTCATGTTAAAGTGACTAATTGCAAAGTCGTGAACCATTTACCAATAGTTTTTTGATCAAGCCCATTGTGTCAGTGATTCACTAGGGAAAAAGGTGAATAATATCCCTTTAGAACCCACGGCGGTGGTTTTATAAACCCACCTCTCATTGTATCACCTAGAAAATGAGTGTGTACCACGTGTTACACTCAAGGTGACCGCATGAGTAAAAGATGAATAAAAAAGGTAGATGTGTTTGAGTAAGATTGCTGATCTGGGATCAGCTTCCCCAGTTTGTTTCCAGATCTAAATGCTTTCACGGTTCTTAAAAAAAAAAGAAGGAAATTAATTTCTTGTAAATTTACCTTTCATAATTTGCTCTTATTTAAAGTGGTTAGCAGCATTATTTTCCCAGTCAACATTTTTCAACATTTTTCAATGTTGTTCCCTCAGGTACAGACCGTGTGTCCCTCCCTTTCCCTCACCTGGCACGGGTACAAATTGTTTGCCTTACCTCTTCCTTCTTCTGTCACAAGATATTTTATTTATTTTTTATTCTGGCTTTTCCTTGTTGCTAAATTTAGCCCAGGTACAGTGGAGAATGATAAGGGAGACACCTTTACAAAAACAAGAACAGCTTCTTGTCCCATGTCCTGAGACGCACCTCCTCCTCTTTTAACTCTGTCATTTCTCCATGATACAAAGACGTTTTTGTCACACTAGTCTTTGTTTCTAAGTGAGTGTCATTTATATTTTATAATTGTGTTGTTGCCTTGCTTTGTGCCTGCATTCCATTTAATTATTCAACACATCTTCTTGACTCTAGCAAAGAAAAACCTAGGGTGTGTGCGTGCGCGTGTGTGCGTGCGCGTGTGCGCGCAGGCTATATTGAAAGCGTACACACACACACACACACACACACACACACACTTTTTGTAGCTCAGCTGTTTGTGCATTGTCTCATACCACATTTGTGTCTGAGTCACACTCACTCAACTCCTTTACAATTACATTCTTTTTAAATGTCTTTTTTTATTTGGTTACTTTCTGTCATCCCATTACATTTCTTTCCTTCCATTTACTTTCAGGAAATATACAACACATGCCGTTTCAACACAACACATCACATCATTTAGTTATGTCCATGTCCCTGTCGGCTGTGTACTATAGCACTGTAATTATAAACCTTTACTTCAAAAAAAAAAAAAAAAAAGTTAATTTCTCCATAATACATGCTCCAAGGCTTGAGCTAATTAAGTTGTCATAGCTATTAATCTCAAAAGCTCCAACATTTCTGACTTGTGAAACGCACTTTGTAATCCTTACGCTGTTTCGGAATGAAACGAGAGATGACGCACTGTAGCTAAATGTGTTACAGCACTGTTCTGACTATGAATTAAATTTGGGTTGAACTATGTTGTTTTAAATAAGGTTGTACTTACAGTTTGTGCTCAGCAGCCAGTAGAGCGTGTGTGTGTGTGTGCGCCCTCCTCTGTGCGTCTGTCTCAGAATGATCAAGCATACGAGGAAGTCACTAAATGTGTGTTCACGCCATACCAGCAAGGAAGCTAAAGAATAAAAATATGCGCGCACACACACACACACATACGCCCACACACACCCTTCTTCCTTATACATGTGTTCAATACAGGACGGTTCTTTCCCCTTTTATCACTCTTCCTGGAGTGAACGGAAACCTTAAGGCTAATACGCAATATCAGGTCACATTGTTCCTTCACTGTAGATGAACGCACACACACTCATGCACACACTGAAGCCTCATTCTGATCTCGAGTAGTTGATCAGGCATCACACACACACACACAGATACAGAGCGCAGCGAAACAAACTGTAAATAGTCACTCCATCCAGTACGGGTAGCTCAATACACGATGACTAACACGACCACTGCGGCTGAGAGTGCAGCACAAGCATGACCAAGTGTGTGAAAGTTTCCCAGCGCACTTTGGCATGTGGTTCAGGGCAGTTTCGAGTCGGGTTTGTGCTACCAAAGTCATGTGACGACATTCCCATGTGTCTCACTTCAGACCAAAAAGCAGCATGAGACGTTTTAGCAACTTCAGATGACATAGCGAAATGACCGAAGAAACTGTGTCCCATTTTGGAACGTAAATAGAACTGATGGACAGGCCTTTTGTCTTGTGCTGCTGACTTTTGACTTTCGTCATGTCTAGGCGTGTTCTGATAATTGATTATGTGATATACAATCTGTAAATGTGTGACGACTTTCTATATTGAATTTCGTTCTTGTATAACTCGATTGTTTATGAGGTACACCTAGCTTATAACTATATATATAACTATTGATTAAATATATAACCATTACTGACTGTAGCCAGTCTGTTGCTCCGCACAATGTATTAGCCCCCTCTAGCCTGACCATCAATGGAAAAGGACTACAACTGACTAGATATTATTTGGGTGGTGGTTTATTCTCAGCACAGCAGTGACTCTGACATGGTAGTGTGTGTGGTGCTGGTACGAGTGGATCAAACACTGTAGAAGTGTGTAATAAAGTGCAGTCAGTGTATAAGCAATGTTGAACACCTTGTAGGTATACAGAGACTAAACCTCATCTTTTTCTATGTGCAGTGTGTGTTAATCGTCCTCCAGTCCTTCATCGGGGTCCGTTTCTGACCACAGCACTGCTGTTAGCTGCAGATTTCTGATTGGTGGACTGTTTCTAAACCCAGCAGTGACGCTGAGGTGTTTTAAAACCCCAACAACAACGACACTGCTGTACCTGATCCACTCGTACCAGCGCCACACACACCACCATGTCAGAGTCACTGCTGTACTGAGAATGTACACCACCTAAATAATATCTGTGTGGTCTCAGTGCTGGTCTTGTTCCACTGGGGGGGCTACAGTCAGTAATTGTAGACCGACAAAGTGACCTATATGGTAAGTGGACTCGTTAAAACGGCCAATGAGATTAGATACAAGGTAAGTGTTTGTTAAGAACTCTTTTTAAAAATATTGGGATGATATAAATCAGTGTAAAATTTAATATCAGGAAAAGACTAGCAGTGTCGCACGTATCACATGATTGTAATATTATAGAAGCCTAATGGTTGAAAGGGTTATTAAAAGTAGTTGTGTGTGGTCAGATACAAATAATGTTATACATATCAAGCAGTATATGTAGTCAAAGAACACTGGGTCAGTTTGGGATAAATATCTGGTCACATTTCAGAAAGAAAAGAAAAAGTAATCTCCACTGTTGCATAAGCGCCGGGGAATATTTTCTCATCAGTCACAGTAGCTACAGTCATTTTTCCGTTCAAAGGTTCCGTTCATGCAAAACAATTTGACCGACATGGCAAATGTAGTAATCATAAGTCAAATTATATTAATATACATTAGTCATAAGTCAATAATCATAAGTAAAAGTCCACATGTCTACTTGTAACCTGGCAACAATACAGCAGTTATGACATTTTGTACTGATGCCAGGTTTGTGAATGAGATTCCTGCTAGTGAAGATCACACAACGATTTCCATAAGGCGGTATTTAGCAATTTCAGCAATCTTACTCCGCGAGAAAGGATGTTGCCGTGGGACTGATCAGTGCTCAGTTCCTATAGTGTGTATTCCTGTCCGTAAGAATCCATTGCCATCTATAAATGGATCACAATTAAACCTATTCGATTATCTCAATTAACAGGGCTTAAGAGCGTGTGTAAGCTCTTACACTTGTCATTTCTGTAACAAATTAAATTGCACAGACATGACTGTATCATGATGACACCGGGCATGTTGACGTCAGCTCAGGATATTAATAGCAGTTAATAGGACTTAAAAGTAGGTCACGGTTTCACTGTCACTACGCATCACAAAGCTGTCTGGCCCACTCTTACTATGGAGTCGAGGATTTCCCCCTAAGTTGCCCTTGCACCATTTTAGCCAGTGCTTTTGTAGTGGATGTAAAATAGGCTTCTCAAGCTTCCTTTTCTGAAGTTAAGTGATTTCACTGGTTTAACTCATCTGACCATTGTCACGGCCCGATTAGCAGGAAGAAAAAAAATGGGAAGTGTAGCGCAAAAATTCCCCCACAATTGTTTTATATCATATTCACCAAACGCAGTTAGAAACTTTAAACTAGATTTGCATTTCCTGAAGGAAATACACAGTGCTTGCAAGAAGCTGAAAGAGATGGAGGGATTAAAAAGAAAGAGGGACAGAAGGAAGAAAAAGATGGGGAGAAAGAAAGAAAAAGAATGAATGAAAGGATGGGATGGGGGGAAAAACGAAAGAAGATGAAAGGGAGTAATAATGAGAGGAATAATGGGAAATAAGCAGAATGAGAAAAAAAGAAAGAGAAGTATTGAAGAGTAGTGAGTGAGGGCGAGAACGGGGGCCCTACAGTGTGCACATGCACCGTGTGCGCGAGTTTAAATCAGAGCTGCTGATTGGTCGGCTGTAAAAGCTCATTGTGACGTCATCGGTGGCAGTTGGAATTTAAACAGACATTGCGTCAATGTATTTTAATGGCAAAATAAATAAATAAATAAAATTTAAACACTTTAGAAATGATGAATTTGATCACAACCAAAAATAGATTCCTTAATTAATGAAGATTTTATTTCCCTTCTCCTCCTGATTTAGTCATTTGCCAATTCGAATTCACAATAGCTAGTTCTTCCCAATCGCATGACGGCCTTCGCCCTTCCCGGTTGGTGGCTAACACGTGCTTCCTCCAAGACACATGAAGCCATCACCGCATCTGAACACGCTCTGAGGAAAGCGCCAACTGCCCTCTTCTGTATGCGTGAGCCCACGATTGGCTAGTGTCTCTCTGATTGACAGGAGAGAGAGAGTAATGCCATCCCTCCCACCAAGGGAGCAGCGCCAATTATCCTCTCTTGGACTCCCAGCCACGGATGGGTGTGACATCGTCAGGATTCGAACTCATGATCTCCAGACGATTTTCTGTTGCGCCACTCGGGAGCCCCGTGCTGAATTATTTCTTAAAAGGTGTTCGGAGAATAATAATAAGAATAAGAAGACGACATATGAGGAATAATAATGAAGTGCTTGCCTTGCAAGCTGGGTAAAGCATGTGCATGTTCATGCTCATTGAGGAGGTGATTATGCACTTTATAAACAATAATACAGTGATGTTTAACAAGGCAACATGCCACAGTTTTAGCCTTCAGAAAAGGCAAAGCAAATACTAGTCGAGTGCAAAGACAAAATTAATTTATACCAACAAAACAGTTGGTTAGGTTTCGCAGATGTTGCTTGATTAACGCAAGTAACAAAAATGGACAAATAGTGTGTGTTAATGTTAATGGTGGAAAAACATAAAGATTTTAGTTTAAAAGTTTGCATCTGCCTTTATGAATGTAATATTAATATTCTGTAATAACTTGGATGTCCATCCTTTGCCTTTATAACTGCCTCCAGCCTCTTTCGTATCCTCTGATCAGCATTGTTGTGCATCCTCTCAGTTGTAAGATTTCAAACAGAGCTAGTTGAAGCCTATTTTTAAACACATGATTCAGTTCAGCTTCGTTTAGACCAGCCAAAAAGCAGGCCCAATTCATAACCTTCATCATCTGTGTTTTAGATCTTAACATTTATGTGTTTTACCATCACATGAACGGCTAAATGTTTCGAAAATACCCCCGACACATTGTTGTGGTTGCTTTAATGAAGACATGGAAACACGATGACTTCCTTTTTCCAAATGCTGTGTTGAAATGAAAAAGACCCTTTACGAAAAGGTCTCAAAAACAGGAAGGTTTTTTTTGTGTGTGTGTGTTTGTGTGTGTGTGTCAGTGTGTCTCACCAAGGCCCAAACAACAAAGGTGTGTGGAGGGGTTTCCTGTGCAGAAGTGAGCGGTTGTAAGCGCAGTGTAGCGGTAGTAGCACAACCCTTTTTCCACTTCGCCCCTCTGAGACAGTCGATCATGTGTTAGCGGTATCGCACCACGCAGGAGATCTCGGCGTGCCTCCACTGCATCCTCTGGAGTGACTCACACCTTAGATTTAGTCAAAGAGAGACGGGGGGGCTTCACTTACCATATGCAGCGAGATCCAGAATTCTGAGAGCACATGGAAAATCCAGCAGCAAGTTTTACTGTTTTGATCCACTGTGGTATCAATCTCTCTTCTGTTCGTCTCCTTACATAAACCCTTCTGTTACCGCCATAAATCTCAAACTTGGATTCATCAGTAAACAGGACTTTTTTCCAGTGATCCACTGTGAAATGCTGCTATGTCTTAGCCCATGCCAAGCGTTTAACCTTGTTTCCCTTCCTGAGAAGTGCTTTAGAGACGCTACTCGTTCTTTGAGACCACTACTAGCTAGCGTTCTGCTGATCTCTCGTTCGTTGTTCTGCACATTCTGTATCTGGGATGAAGTTGCTGTTCTCTCTCTCAGTGAACAAAGCTTTTTAAACTAATACTTTTTAAACGGCTGCACTTAATTTGATATGCTCATCTTTATTTTATGGTTCTCTAAGTTCGAGGTATGAGCAAGTGTGTCGTATAGACTACTGTTTAGTTACGTCAGGTAAAAAGATGGTAAATACATTTTGTAGACAAAACTGCTTTATCACTTCCAGTCCACATGAACATGATTTATTATTTATTGTATTACCCCTTTATAATACAAGCCGTTTGGAAAATACACATCATATTTGACCAATATTTCTTTGACTCGGGTGATGCTGAGTACTGTATCTTTGTGCAAATCTACAGACGGGTGACAAATGAAAGGAGAACCCTGAATAAATGAGTGCGTCCACAGGTCACAAGGGGTCACTGAACATTTTGATGAGGATGTAAATGATGTAAATCATATGCTCTGGTCTTTACGGTCACCAGATTCTCAACCCAGTTGAACACCTGTGGGAGATTTTGGAGCAACGTGTTAGACAGCGGCTATCATCATCATCATCAAAACACCAACTGAGGGAACATTTTTAGGAAGAACGGTTCTCCATGAGTGACTGTCCTCCAGTACAGTTCCAGTGACTTGTAGAATCTATGCCAAGGAGCATTGAAGCTGTTCTGTCGGCTCGTGATGGCCCAAACACCTCACTAACACACTTTATGTTGCTTTTCCCTTTCATTTGTCATCCGTCTGTAGTTTGTCTTGTGTTGAGGCAGTGGATTGAGAGCACAATTAATGTTATAATCATAATCTTTAATTACCCAGCACATTTTCAGAAACGGTAGTTAATCGGGAGAAGCCGGAAACACCTACAATATAAGGTAAGAATCTGAGAACTACTAAATCGTTCTGCTGTATTCGCTACTAATATGCACATTTATTAGCTATGAATTATTGTCTAATGTGTGACCCCATTATAATAAAGTGTAATTGTTGATCTGGTCGAAGGCCTGCTGTGGCACACGAAATACGTGGACATTTCATCTTACATGTCGAACTTAAGGGGGGAAAAAAAGTTGCAGTACGTTAATCTCCGTAATATTAGCGGCGAGCGTTAGCATAGATGCTTGTAAGCTGACATGTCCACATTTTTTGGGGGAAAACTAGGCAGTGTTTTGACAGTCTGGAGAGAAACACTTTTAAAAATAACAAACTGCAGCTTTAAGTAAGCGTCACGGTGTAAATGTAGCACGTGACCTCTGATTGCAAATGAGGCAGAATATAAACCGGGCAGTTCTGGGTGATGAAGGGTCTTGTTCAAGGCCCCAATACTGGCTCTCTGTCAGTGTTGGTATTTAAACTCACAACCTTAACTAGCGCAGAACCGCTTTCCCTTTGTACTATTATATTGCATTCAAGATCAAGAAATGGGGAGATTTTAGTCAACCATGTTAAAGACAGCTTGTAACTGTTCCAAGCATTAAAACCCTGAGCACCCGCAGCAGTTTGGCATTGGAACGATATCAAAGGAACCATTTCCTCCGATTTTGGCTTTGAATCATTCACAGTTTAATGTTTGCTGAAAGCCATTCCCATGATAGGTGCACTGGTAATTAGATATATTGTATAATTTTGTACACTAGCGTTCACAGGTGTGGAATTAATTGTTTTCAGTATAAAGTTTTAGTTTCAGATCATCTATAAAATGATTGTAATCTGATTCTTTAGCTTTCAGATCATTTGTATTCAGCTGTAAAAC
>JAOUQW010000023.1:1301337-1322137 GCA_028565825.1 Olivaichthys viedmensis
AATAAGTCTGTAATGTAATGAAACGTGGAGAAGGTGAAAGGGGTGTGCAGACTTTCCGGCTTGACTGTATGTATATACAAAAATGTAAATATATAGGCACAAAAATGAGGAAAAATATTGCATCAAATACATCAAAAACATTTTTTCTAAATTTCAATTCACACAATTGGAGAAACTACTTTAAACAATCTCAAAAAGAAATAAATATTAGTATTTTCTCTCAACCATATGTGGCGAAATTATTGACATCCCCGACATATATATATATATATATATATATAAAAAAAAGCAAACTAATTGTCAACCTTAAATTTTTATTATTGTTATTATTATTTTTTTAAATTTGCTCTCAGTTTGCAGGAACCTCATTGTTGCCTTTGGCCAGATATAAGGTTACACACGTGTTAAAGCCCCCTCCGTCAACCATCACCATAGGCTAAACTTTCAGCATAAAAAAAAAAAAAAGACAGATGGTTGTTAACCTGCACAAGTCAGGTAATGGATATAAAAATACATAATCGGTTAAATATACCATAAGTCACAATAAGAGCCGCAATTAGAGCCATAATAAAAAAAAAGTTTAAAAAGTCTGGAACAGTAGAACATTTGTAAGGAATTGTATACATGATCATACTGACCCCCCCCCACACACACACACAGCGAGGAGGATGGGGAAGGAAAAATGGCAGAGGGTGGAGGCACACTGCAATCAAAAACGGTGATGATGTGACTTTCTGGCTTATGAGAATAAAGGGGGTGCAGAGACGAGCAGTCTGAAAGGCAGCGTGTTCGTGTAGAACCCTAGCACACATACACACAGATGGATCAGGATTTCAATCTCACACACACACAGTGCAGGTGGGAGACGCTACACTCATTAGTTGATGTTTCTCCACTCAAGAGAAACTATTTCCAGACTCCAGCCTCTGGCAGCTTAATTAATTGGTCGTCTGTTTGTTTTCTCGTGGAACCCAGTCGTGATTAAATGCAGTGTCTACACGTTCTTCCTCCCCACCAACCATCCCATCAGTTTGAAAGGCATAACTATAAAAGACAATTTTCAAGCAGGGGAGTCTGAAAGTCAGTCCACCTTGTCTGACATGACCATCTTTTTGAATTCCTGGACAAACAGCATCACAGCATGCGGGTAGACGATGACACCCTACGTTCACACTAGCACGTGTAAAGTCGATCATGTCACTTCAGGGTTGTCGCTTGTGGGTGTGGCCTGTCCAGCAGTTCTCATTAGAAAAGATAGTAGCCAAAATGTATACAGTCTATTATGTCATTTCTACATATAACTTTTGTTTAAAATGTATTTCAGAAAAGATGAATCAACAGTTGGTTTTTTTTCTTCTTCCATTTTTAGACACCAAGCTGTTGAATGGGAGCTAAACGCAGGGAGGAACTGAAGTTGTGAGAGTAGAGACCTGGGGGTACAATGAAGAATTGGTTCCGAGGACTTTACTGGAGCCAGTCATCTGGATGTCACTTTATCGAGTCATAACTAATTTGCATAGAATTGAAAGAAAAAAAAACTCAATTGAAATGTCACTTGTCACTGGAATCGCAGCTCTGTGCTGCAAACATAGAAAATGAATTGTCGCCTGCCACTTTGTCATTTGCTGGTGTAAACGGAGGGTTAGTCCTAAACTTAATTTGATGTCCTTCTTGGCACCATGTACTTAGAAAGGCTACACAGTCAGTGAAGTTCAAATTCAAAAATGCAAATGTTGTGCAAAATATGGCATCCTTGCAAAAGGAGTCGGTTAAAGTGAGACTCCTTCTAATGGGAATCCAGCTGCACACAGCACGTGGCACAGCTGGGACACAAACCAGGCTATACTTTTTCCTGAGTGAGTGCTTGGGCCATGTAAACATTCAAACTCTAAAATCGCTCTACAGTTTAATAGAGATGAGCTTTGCACTTAAAAATTCAAATGTTACAAAGAATAAGCCATTCTTGTCCCAAGTGTTACCTTCACGGGCTGCAGCTCTCGAGCTCCAGTGTAACCATCAATGTAATGAAGCTATTTGCTAAACTACATTTTTAGTAGTGAGGTGGCAGCGTTGCTACTTTACAAGCATTCATAAACACTAGTTTCTTTTCTTAAACTCTTATTTCATTATCGTTTGCTTTTCTTAATGTACGCAATACGTAAGGAATAAATGTAAGAAATATAGGAAAATAATCAACGACGGGGTGGTTTGTATTTTCCTATGACCTCACACCTCAAGTGTTTTATTCCGCTTATACCACAGCAACTTGCCAACAATTGCCCTTTTTTATTTGTTAAAGAGCAACACGTAATTTTTATGTTTATTGTTAGTCCCTGCTATCACTTGCGTTATAAAAAGCCAATCAACATTCACCTCTCTCATTTTACTCCGTCTTGAGGACTTTCCAGCGCTGGTAAAAAATAAAGTAACAGCTTTACATTTGACTGTTCCAAAGCGTTGACACTGCAGTCTCCATCCATAAATGTTAAATTTCCTTCCAGAAATCTCGACCTTGTCAACGATTATACACAAGTTATTTACGTCTAGTTGGTTGACTTGAGATTACCGGCTGCTAACAAGTCCCCTCTCTTTAACACTGAGCTGTGGGAAAAAAATGTAAAACTGCACTAGACTTATAATTCATATTTTCCGTGAAATGTAAATCAATGTGCACCATTACCAGTCCAGGTTTTTTACGCCGATGTCTTCTGGATCTTTATCACTGATTCCAACTCGTCCACTTTACCTCTGAGAGCTTTGCCAATTCTAGTAACTGTAGTGAAACTAACAGGAAAGCTACAGTACATTTATGAGAGCGTAAATCTGGACCACCGGCCGATCCTGGGAGTTTGAAGGGTTGATGTAGCTGAACTACATCTTTTTAGAGTATCTGGTAGTTTAGCTAAATACAGAACTAGTTTTACTCAGTGTTTTCTCGTGAGCTGTTTGTTGTAGATGTGTCCCTGACCGAAGAGGTGAAGAGTGTGAGCATTTTTCATTCTCTTCATTTGGTTTTCATTAAAAAGACTGGAGCCACTACGACTCCCTCCCTCCCTCGCTCAAACAAAATTCCTGAAACTGCTTCAGAATGGCTCGCTCAACCCCCAAAACACTTTGTTTTGGCCAACACAAGACATCCAAAATGGCCTAAAAACACTAAATCACTTCCAATTTCCAAAGTAAAATAATCATGCAGGCCAAGACTGCTACGGAACTGCAAGTTTACTTTGAATTGCCATTGAGAAATCCATTAAAAATACTGAATATCATTATCAACATATCAATATGAGGCCGTAACAGAAATAAAGAAGAAGAACCAGAACATTTGAGTAATGAGGCTTTGTATATTTCCAGGATTGGAGGTTTTGGACACATTCGTCACTAAATTTACCACAAGGTTTTGGAGAACTGGTATAAATAAGCCTGGGTGTGTGTGTGTGTGTGTGGTCCTGCAGTCTTTTTAACAGTGCATTTTACTTATATAGCAAGTTTGGGCTCGTATCTCTCATACCCCTAGATTAATTGTACACTTATAGGTGAAAAGCTAAAGTGTAAATCTGAGACAGTTTCATTGGTCGCATTTGAGTTACAGACACCATACGAGTTGACACTTGTCTTTTTTTCCCCCTCTTCTTTCTTTCCACTTCCAAATAGTGAAAAAGGTACAGTATGTTGGCAAATAGAGCAGCTTTGAGAGGCTTCTGATCTCATAAGAGCTTGCAGATGTTTGAAGCTGTATGGTAGAGAGTAATAGAGGGAGACACAGAAATGAGGAGAGAGAGATGATCAGAGAGCAATGAGAGTCGAAAAGCTCATCAATCTTAGTGGAGCCAAAAAACCTGACACGAGCTTTAAATCTTCCTGGCACATCATTTGGAATAAGGCTAATACACACTCCTCAGAGATGTGCGTGTTTGGATTAGAGACAGAGGTGTATCTGTGCCATCACTGCAAATCTGGATCCGTCTGGCATGGCAGAGCATCACACACACACACACACCCATATCTGTATAACTGTTTAATGCACCCTCGCTGTCATCATTATAAATACTACAGCCTTACATGCACATATGACTTTAATAACTGCAAAGTGAAAGATGATTGCAGTGTTTTCTGTGAAAGAACAAGGCCATTTTTAGGGTAACGCATGGAGCCGCTCCTAAAATCTCAATAACAAATCCAGCCGTTTATAATGAACTCTTATACTGACCTCATGCTTTAGAAATCCCCCCTCATTCAAGACCTTTAAACAACAGCGGAGCATGAAATGTTCATCATAACAGCCTTGTTTTCCTCCAAAATTTATACTTGTGTTAGCAATGACTGCCATAAATCACTGAAATGAACGTAGCAATATTGTTCAACTTGTGGTCCTGAAAACTTTGATATTTAAGCCGATTCAGACAGGATTAGTTTCTTAGGGGCATGTCTGTAAACTTGTTTTGGAGACAATATAGAAAACAAAAGATTCAAAAAACGTGGCTTTGTTCATTTTTCTATATTTAATAATAAATTGCTTGACGTGGTCGCTCTACATGAAAAGGCACAGAAGCACATACATTTTTACCCTCATCAAGAAATCCACCCTCTATGAATATGCAAGTAGGAAACGCCCCCAAACCTGCATGCCCCGCCTCCCTCCACCTGTTAAACTACTGTTGTATGACCTACATTTGCATATTGGAACATTATATTTTATGATGCGATAACACTAATCTGTTCAATACCAACTCGGATTCTTTAATGACATTTTCAGCTTCACCTATTTCCTAAAACAATGCAGCAAAACTGCTGATGGGTTTTGCACTTTCACTCGAAAGAATTTAAAACCTCTATTAGAAATTTTAGGGTGACTTTATATGAACTTATCAATATTCTTATCAAAACTTTGACTTTTCATTATGATATTAGTCCTATTTGAGTATCCCTTTCTCAGGATGATGTCTGTAATACGATATTTGCTCACATTCGTCCATATTAAACTCCTGCATCCAGACGGCTATGAATTAACGAAGGATGATGTGTTTACGTTTAAGTCAAACGATTTACAAGTGAGGCACAATCCAATCCAAGCTTGGAGCAGAGTCACAGGACTAAGTTTCTACCAACTGACCACAATTATACACCCATACAGTATTCACACACACAGAAATGCAGAGAGACGCACAACTAAACAGGAGTAGGAGTAAGTGCTAGTACTCACTACAAACACTAATCATGAAGCAATAAAAACAACAGATTATTATCAGTAACCAGCTGGACACACACAGCCACGATCACACAAGTGTGTTGAGTCAATGCATAAACAAGCACTAAGTGTGCTGGATAAATTCACGGTCATATTTTCAACATTGTCTCACACTTGCAAAGTCGTAAAATCTGCACAACTCAATTCATATGAACAGTTACTAAGGTTAGGGCTAGTGTTCGTACTTTTTCTTCCAAATTGATTTTGTTGGATTCCATTAAAAATCACTCTTGCTTTTTCGTATTCTCACAAATTTAGTCAGTACAAAATAATTTAAACTGGGGAAAATGTTTAGTTTTTAAAATCGCTAATGGCCTCACACCCCCAATGTTTATATAAAACTAAAAGTGGGTCCACTGAAGCTGTCACAAAAGGAGATTTCACAGTACCATTTAGGAAAGGTTATTTTGGCTAATCAGCCACTTCATGGATGGAACACACTTTCCTATGACATGAGAAATATGACGACTTCAAGCTCACTAGAAACGGAAAAATCTGGCAAACGAATAACCAAGACTGTCAAAATAATATCTAATGATTTAGCTCCGTCAAGTCATGTGTTGTTTTAAAAGCCTTTTAACGTATAATGTGCCTTATATGTTTTTTTTCTTCTTCTTCTATGTACTTTGTGATTGCATTAAAGGGATACTCCAGTGTTTTTAACCTAATCTCCATCTACTGCATCTGTAACGTGTGTGTGTTATTACGGTGGAGAAGAATTTCTACACATTTCCCTGTACACAGAAAACCTGTTTACTCCAAACTCACTTATAATGGAAGTCTAAGGGCACTTGTAGAACTCGCACAAATATAAAATACTTGACAAGATAACACGAGTTAAAAACTAGAATGCAGCAGATATGAGAGAAAGTCTTACCAAACTTTCCAACACTGGTGCAATACAGTAAAACAGTAGTTCCGGTTATTTACGTTTTTACTAAAGGTGTTGTGGTTTCCATGCACCAGCTGACCCACACAACCACAAATTCCTCCCTCTGAGCTTCATTTTTGCATAAACATTTATTGACAGAATTCAACTGGTGCCCCTAGACTTCTATTATAAGTAAGTTTGGAGTAAACCGGTTTTCTGTTCTCTTCTCAATGCAGGGAAGCGTGTCGAAATTCTTGTCTGTGGTAATCACACGTACACTACAGATGCAGTGGATAGATATTAGGTTCAAAAACACTGAAGTATGCCTTTAAATGCTGTCTTGTACATCAACCTGCCCAAGGACAGCAGACGGAAACTAGCCAGCTGGCTAAATCTGGATCATTTACATTACAGTAGTTTGGATCAGTGTGTTTTGTCCCTGCAAAGAAACAACCCCCCCCTAGACCTAGACCCCGTTTACACCTAATCGTTTCATCGTGTATCTGGATTGTACTAGTAGTCAAATCCAAGCGCTGTGTCCTGTGTAATATGCAAATCAGCTCATAAAACTTGAAAACCAACTTCCTCTGTTGGTCCTTGTTTCCAGGTGTTCTATGCAAAAGATGGTTGCAGCATCAAAAAAATTGCGATTTTGCATTGCGTTTTGAATTTCTGGAGGCTTAGATGAAGGTGCCAACTTCGTCAGTCGATCTTTAGAAGACGACGCCGTTTAGCCTGGGTGCAGCCGTAGCAAACGTTACTACGGTCCACAGATCAACGTGGGAACGAGAACTAAGTGAGGACTGGTGGGATAGGATTGAGCTGGGAACCGTCAGTGATGTGGGCTGGTTGGCTAATTTTCCAATGCATCGTGACATGTTTGATTATATATGCGAATGTTTACTATATGTTATATCAAAGATATTTGATTCGATATTTCTTTTAAGATAGCTTCGTTTCTGTAAAGTAGCCTGCAGTTTGTTTTGGACAGTCGTACATGTCCAAAATCTATCATTTAAAAAGTTTCCTGTGTACACCAACTATATTTTCCAAGGTTAATGCCAGACATGGAGATCATGGACCACGTGCTTTATGACATAATGTATTAGCAGGGATTTTAATTGTCAAGTGTGGCTTTAGAGACAACTGTATTTCCTATTGTAATAACATCTGGCTAAATGTAGAATTTCAAATGTGTCTTGGGTGTATTTACACCTGCATTTTTATGTGGATACTCGAGACGTATGAAACAACCAGGTGTAGACGGGTCCTAGATATGGCCACGTTTAAGTGCTCTTGGAAACGCAAAGTCTTCAGCAGCTTCTTGAAGGTTGTGCAGGGCTCTACAGAGTAAATGAAGCTGGGCAACCACCGTTGATACCTTCTGTTCTATCTGGGAAATCTCTTTGCTCTTTTGTCAGGACAGATCTGCGCACACTAGATTCATCTACGATGTGAAAACATCATGACAGCAAGGAAAAAACAGATGTGTACGACCACGGGGAGTTTACCGATCACAGAGCCTTTCCCCAATAAACCTGTATTAATCTCAGTCGTGACATGCTCTAATGTACACGTTTAAAATCGCTGCAAAAACAAACGTCAGAATTATTAGGAGACTTGTTAAAAAGCGGTGGTTTTGCATTGCCTGGCTGATTTTGCCCTCATCTGCGATTTGACGCGGCTGCTAAAGCGAGTAGAAGTTCTGGTGAGCCTGCCAGGAAAGTGTGTGACATCACTGCCGGTGGCGTGAGCTAGCAGCAGCCGGCCAACACACACTTTTCCACGACACACTTGGGCTTTAAGAACGAGTGGCTGTAGAAGGGATGTTGTCTTTGCAGTTAGAAGGCCCTAAATGCCATGAATTAAAATCACTAATAAAACAAGATTAAACATGTAGACATGCTTTTGTAAACGGCTGTCATATAATTTAGGGAGGATTAGTGTGAGCTGCCGATCAGGCTGTTATTCAAAACTCTCGCATACACACACGATGCGCTCTCATACACCACTTTGGTTTTACATACACTGTCCGAAAAAAAGTTAGTGCAAACAATATAAATAGCCTCAAAAGTAAAAAAACAAACAAAAAAAGAACCCTGTTTGAAAAATTCTAGTTACATAATTACCCAAAATGGACTCTGCGGCTTAAACTTAATCCGATATTTGGATTGAAACATTATTGTTTGTATTTAATAGCACTATATCAAAGTGTGTGTGTGTGTGTGTGTGTGTGAGAGAGGGACATTAGTGAACATCTTGCCTTGTCCGAATCGTCCGGTTTTGTGGACCTCTCGTGCTCCACGGAAGCCCACCATCCTGCACACCACGTCTCCGTCCTTCTTATCCCACACGTCGTCACACACCGTCCCCCAACGGCCCTCGTGATACACCTCCACCCGGCCTTCGTGAGGTCCCGAACCATTCACCAAGCGCACCAGAACGTCCTCCGCTGAAACACACACACAGTATTAAAGGATCGCTCAACCAGTGATGTCAGATGAAAATACATGCTTATATAATTGCATTTTATTATAATCCATCCTCACCAGTCGACTTCAGTGTGAATTTATGCAAAAAAAAAAGACTAATTTGAGATTCTGTGGTGCCTCACAATTGCTTATACAGCACACACATTATTAAGAGAGCTCTTAACCAGAGTGCCTTCAGATGAAACACATACACACACGTGTGCATAAACGCATGATTTCACAAGCCAACACACATGTTGAACAGGTGTTTCACCTTGAGCTTGCATGAGGAAGCAATTTCTTTAACAATCACCATTTTTAAAGCACAACATGTCAACTCTCATTTGAATAATATTCCTTTTTTTGTCTTAGGGATGGCTGTTTTAACCCAATAGAACCCGACTAGTAAAGTAGGGTTCAGTCAGGTTTGGACATCATTTCTTAAATAGTTGTCGGGTTCAGGTTGGGTTCAGATTCTTGGGTTTTCTCTTAGCCTGGTTTCCACTCTTTATGGATTTTGCCCTGCATTTCCCTCCACTTTAGTTTTTTCTCCTAATTTAATTTTCCCTACTTTTATTACCTGAAAGTTTTTTTGGATCTGGCACGTTAAAATGGATGAATGCGACAAAGCAGTAGTGGTGGTCGGGTCGGGTTCGGGCAGAATTCTGTCAGGCTTGGCCGGATCGTTCTTATTCAAAATTTCAGTCCTGAATAAAACTCCACTGTAAGGTTCTGTAAAGTCAGTGTGTAAAAGATTAAGGAATAAAGTCGGTGTTACCTGAAACGAACCAGCTCGTTTTACTGAAAGCATTCGATTTCTTCTCATGTTTGTATAAATGGACTTTTAGAGATGTGTGCAGTGTTTATTTGTCTAAGAAATGCTATCTGGGGAAGAAAAAGCTAGTCCAGCTGGGGCAAATTAGACTTGATCTCTTCCTCAAGGTCTGATGAAGGTCAGCTTTAAGTCAATAAGAAGTCGATAAGAGATTGCTAACACTGCTGAATCAAGGTATGACACGTGGACATTACTTTTCTACTATCAAAGATTACCGGTAATGCTAAGTTGAGGTATGAGACCATTAAAGAGCACGGAAATTGATGGGTCTCTATAATCCCTGTAGTCTCTGTGAGGCTTTGTTTACACAAACACAGGATTAATAGAAGAGGACATGGGATGGTCGAGTGTGGCGGCCTGCTTGCGGAGAGCCGGACGGACATCTCGTAAATGTGTAACAGATGCCGTGCAATTCTTGGAAGCAGAACTTTCTCTGTTCTTCTGATTAAAGCAGCGTGTGACCTGAGAACTCTCGGAGCTGAAGTGCTAGGGTTAGATTATTTTCATTCAAACATGCGTGCAACTGCAGTGGCACGCATTAAAGGGGAACTTCTTTTTTTAACGGGGAAACAATTATCTTCATATTTTCCTGCACTTTTAGTTTTTGATACGGAAAGATATACCGAGCTGTGTGCTTTCCAAACTAGCGTGCTTACTTCCTGCTTTCGACTCATTAGACTTGTCAAAACATACTGTTAGCCAGACCATACTGGGTTTTTTTTTTCCATTGCAAAATTAGGAAGTAAACACTTTCAGAAAGAATTTAGCAGTCCAGTGTTTCATAAGCAATTGAAATGAAGGCACAAAAGGGTAGAAATTGTGTGCATCATGGGCCATAGTGCTCATTGTATAAACTACAGCTAGCTTTTACATATGTACCCTGATCTGCTACGCTACATAAATGGGACAAATCATGTAAAATTTGTAGAAATCTGGAAATGGGAAGGATACTAGATTTGTCTGGATCCACAACAAGCCAAACCCTGCCAACACATGTTATCTGCAAAGATGTTCTCTCCTGCTGTGAAGCAGTTGGTCTACTATATCAACCGGTCATATGATACATAGAACCCTCTGCAGGGGAAACAGATAAGAAATGAGAATTATAGATTAATACATGTAGATACACAGTATTTAAGAGGGAACTGTCCTACTGCAATGACAAACGGACAGTCTGAAGCCCTGAATATGAGCTCTGTCTCCTAGACACCGACATTTAATCCTAGATGAAGCGATTTATTAGAGACCTGCAAATGGAAGACCTATAATCGGTTATCTCTTGGTCTCAGTTAGAACCAGCTCCAGGATCCCAAACAGTCGGGCTTTAAACCAGCACACACTACAGAAACTGCCCTTGTGGCAGTTACTGAGAAGCTCCAAACCGCTAGATCACCTTGACCTCTCTGCAGCCTTTGACACAGTTAACCATAATATCCTCTTGTCCATCCTCACCAGCCTTAGAATGCTGGCTCAGCATGGCAGTGGTTTGCGTCCTACCTGGAGGGGTGCTCATATCAGGTGACACGGCGAGGACCTACATCTGCTTAATGTTGACTATTCACTGGTGTCCCACAAGGCTCAGTGCTTGGTCCCCTTCTCTTTTCCCTCTGTACCCACTTTTTGTAAGGTAATGCCTTTCTTTTCTCAGACACTAATGTTTCGCATCCTGTAGCTGCACACGTTAGATATAAGACCCTGATGCTTGCCTACGAAGCCAAAAATGAACTAGTCAACCCCCTATGATGATGACACGGGTGTGTGTTTTCTGTTGCTGGTTAAAAGAACGTTGTGTGCACCTTTGCTACCGCTTTTCACTTTTGTTGTTGTTGTAAAGTCAAGTGGGCCAGGTATCTGGTTTTGTTGGTGGTAGAGTTTGTTTTTCTGGTTGCTGCTGAGATACGACAGGCCCGAGCTTGATGAGAAGATTTTTCTGGCCTATAATCCAGCTGGCCGTTGTCTTCTGGGCCTGATATTTGAGAGTCAAGCGCAATCCCTGATTGCTCTCGGCATGTGTATGTCCTCTGCTCTGTGTTACTGACTGCCGGTTCAGCATGCTCTGCTGCTGTTGTTGGTGACAGGAGATATTGCTCTGGACGTTTAGCTCTCCGTTCATCCCAATTGGTGCCGCCGCTGCTCTATGCGGTCCAAGATGTCTCAGAGTAGCCCGGCATCCTGGTGGCATTGCGGACTGTGGATGGTGTTCTGGCCCTCAAAAGGACCGTGTCCAGCAAGACCATGCCAAAATGGCTACAGCTTTTGAAGGACTCTGCTGACTCTTTTCTGTCTTGGTTTTTTGCTTTTTGTGTCGTCTTTGGTTGTGATTGTGACGCGACCTTGGGTGAAAGAAAGACGCTATATAAATGACTGGTTGTGCAATCTTCAGAAGAAGGAAGACTAGGCACGAACAGTCACTAACAACCTCATCATGGCTCTGCAATTACTTGATTAATGGGAGGAAAATGACTGCCTTGCATTTAAAACAAGCTTCCCCTTGCCTAGATTCCATTACAGCATCTCTGTTTGGTCCAGATGAGACAGTTGCCTAGAAATCAGGGCATCAATTCTCTCTCTGTTGCTAAGATTCTGCAGAAATGAGCTTAAACTCATCAAGTGGTCAGTGCCAATGCAACCACTGAATAGCCTAATTGCTAATACTAACCAACCGACTAATCTAAAACAACTGCCTGTGTAGCTGTTAATCAGAGCAAATCTGTGTAAAGTGTGTTTCTCTGTTATAAGACTGCAGGCCCAGCGTGGCTCCGGCTCCGTCTCCGTCTCCGTCTCCATCTCCTCGTGCGCTGGGTTTGAGTTGGCCTGGATTTATCTGAGAGTTTAAAACACTTGGATGCAGAAGAATGTGGCATCATGCTAGGCTTGCAGAGAGAGGGAACAAATGGCTTTCTCTTTCAATAAGGAAATGGAGGATTGAAGTCTCTCTCTGTTTTTGGCGCCTTCTTTCTGAAGAATGAAACGAGTACATGTCATTACTAAATATCTCATTTGTTGAAATTAGATAACCTTGGTAATTGATCTATTATTGAACATAACATGCTCTCAATAAAAGAACCAGAAAAATCTTCATCAACCCCGGGAGTTGTCTGATTTTCAGCCTGTAAGCAGTGAGTATTGGAATTAGGGACAGGACAACATACCGGTATGATGGCATACCGTTTTTAAAAGTGTTTGTAGACACATAATATCGTAAACCGTGATGCTCAAGTTAAAGCAACAACATGTAGCTGACTATATATCCTTATATAACTATATCCTTAGAGGTATAAATTCCTGCGGTGTCATTTAATTACTGCACTGCCAGGGCACTTTAATCAAAAACACTCAATCAAGTTGTTTCCAGCTGAATTGATGTCATTCCAATCCCCTTTCCTCACTGGTAGCTGTGGTGTTTACATCAGGAAAAGAGCTGTGCTTTTGGCGGAGAGAAGACTTCCAACGTGGCACTGACAGTGGACAAAACTATACTCTCATACGGACCTCTTATTGAAAGAGGACTAAAGCTGGAGCACATTGACGGACACGAAAACGTTCATAGAAATCATTTAAGAACTGCAGTTAGTAACTGTACTTGCTGTATTTTCTAGACTATAAGTTGCATCAGAGTATAAGACGATGCTCCCCTAAAGTCAGTATGCTTGAAGAAAAATTCAATATACCACTGTACCAGATTTTTATTAATAGGATAGCTTCAGCTTTTTCTACCTGAAAAAAACCTTTCCTCTGACAGCAATCAGAAAAACTACTTTTGAGGGCCAGGCATCTACATGGAAATGTTTGAAGGGTGTGTTTTTGAGTTCATATCTGGGTCTATAGACACGCCCATCTATGCCACTCAGAGACACGCCCACTGGTATATGGTGTGCAAACAAACCCTTCTTCAAAATACGAAAACACTGCGTGTGACTACTGTGTATACTTGTATATATTTACTGTTCAGTGTAGCATGCATTTACTGTTTACAATCGAGTAAAACAGTTTAGAAGAAAAGAAGCAGGCGATAACGGAGAAAGCAGAACTCAGAACTCTACCATGCACCGTGAGTTTAGATTACACCAACATCCACAAAACAACCTCTCACAATCCTCAGCTTACTGCACCCACACTGCTTCTTTGGTCACACATGTGGCATGTGTTTGGGCGTAGGTGTGTGTTAAATGACGTGTTAGATTCTCACTCTATAATTTTATCTATTTATTGAAGTGTGTGGCAAATTTTTCTGTCACTCAGCCCGAGATGATTGTGTGTGAACGGTCATGTTAACCACATCTGAGCTTTCATGTGCTTTACAGCCTGTTGGTGTATTTAAGAGCACATGAGGATCTTATGCAACACCTCCTAACACACACCCGATCTACGCACCAGGAGCTGTCGGCATACACACGTTGTTGAAAGAATGGTTCAGCAAAAGAATCAAGGTTACACAGTTTCCCACTTACCCCAAATGTAGTCGATCAGTTAAAACATGTTTGGTGTCCGAAGTTTGCTTCTTTAGTTTTGCACTGGAGCTACGAGGCTAATGTAGCTAACAAATAATGAAAGTTAATCTCACCCAAAATCTGCCTCAAACCACATCCAGTTGTTCAGTGGTGTCACGCAGACGTGTTGATGTGGTTTAGGACACAGAGTGACTTACTGTCATCTATAAACATGAACAAAACTTGTAGCTAAACACCATTTGATATCATTCCGAATTCCCAAAGTTTAGAGACAGAACTGTTATGTGTATGATAATACAGTTCTACTTTGAGCTTAAATTTGTAAATACTGACTATCCCTGCTATTTTACACAATATGATGTTTGAAGCAAGTATATGAAGATAAAACATGATCGGTCTTAACTGCTCGACTACTAATTTAGCATAAGGGGTAAATTTTGTACATTACATTTTTTGCTGAACCTTCAGGTGTGTGTGTGCTGACCGATCTAACAATACGTTTAATTCTATTAACAGACGAGGAGAAAGGAGTGAGAAAAGACTTTTTTGCTAAGTCCGTTCACCTTTGATGATTTTCATCACCAGACAGTTCTCTTACTTCACTGGTTGACTGCGGCTAAACTAAGGGTGAAGAAGAACAAGAAAAGAAAGGGAGGAAGAAGAAGAAGAATCATCATCATCCTGACCAATCTCACACGTTCCAAACAGATGTTTATGTGTGTCACGCAATCCAACAAACCCAAATTTCTGGGTCCAAATAACCTTTACCAACAAATGTTAAGGCTTCACCACTGGGGTTTAAATACATCACAAGGCAAATCGCAATCACAACATGGAGCAATATAGTTGCAATAAGGTGTTTGGTACATATAGTGACATCTTGCTGCTGTGACTCACATGATCAACTCACCATGTTGCTGGTTCTGTCATGTCACTGGCTATCTGCTGATAGTGTTTGTAAGTAATGGTTCTTCTGAATCTAACATCAAGGGTCATATGTTACCACATACATACTCTAGTTCTCTAGTTCTGCATCGCCTGCTTGAGACGAGAGATGGATAAATCATACATGGAAAGAGAAAACACAGGAATGACACTGGTCAAGTGGTTTGATGGAATATATGCTACCAGTCAAAAGTTTGTACACCCCTGCTCATAGAAGGGTTTTCTTCATGTTGACTATTTTCTACTATTTTAGAATAATAACGAAGACATGAACACTATGAAATAACACATATGGAATTATGCAGTGATAAAACACATCAAAACTATTTTCTATTTTTGAAAATACTTAACAGTGTTCCTGATGAAGCTTTGCACACTCTCGCCATCTTCTCAACCAGCTTGTTCTTGAAAACTACTTGTTTCAGGACACAATTTAATTTGAAGTAAAAACTTATTAAAAAAATAAGTAAACATGGGCATTAACTTCACTATTTACATTTGTCTTGGAAACAAATTTCAACTATAAGCCTTTATCAAAATGTCTTTAAGACATTGAAAAATATCTATTTAATCTAGTGTGTACAAATTTTTGACTAGTAGTGTACACCTTGCTGTTCCACTCTGCACTCAAAAATACTGGTCTCGCCCACAAAATACAATTTCCAGTGAACACAAGAGTCTTTTTTTTTTTTTTGCTCTGTCACACACTCCCTCACATTCACGGCTTGGCATTACCTTTGGTACTCACCAGCCACTGTGGCAATTTTTTTTTTCTTTTCCCAAATTCAGTCTGATTTTTGCCAACCAAAACATCACCACCCAAAAAATGTAACTGTATTCATCTTACATTCATAAAATGCAAATTAATCAGTTGATTTACTAATTAATTAATTTATGCAGTGTCATTGGAACAAATGTACAACAACTCATTACTGCCAGAACACACTCTGTGTGTGTGGTGCTCAATCCTGCTAAAAACTGGACGTTAAAAGACCACAAGTAACCACAAGTGTGCTAAATTCCTAAAACAGAGGTTTGAATTGTAAAACCTTTTTAAGAGGGCTGGTATTAGTCAGATGAACCGTTTTTAGCTCAGGGAAAAAAAGTCTGTTCAGATATTACTCATCTGATGTTATGATTACATTATCATATTATTAAACAGCACAAAGTAATTCCACTATCATTAGATTTTTTAAAATTACAATAGTCTTGCATTGCTATACATTTCAGTTATACACTGAAAAAAAGTGATGCATTGAACGTTTCCACATGAATAAAACATACAACAGAAACACAATTTTGTTGTTTAGCTTAATTACTTTTGACAATAATTGTGTTGATCCACTATGTTTTATTAACGTGGAAATGATGTACACGTCACAAAATACAGCTGGCAGTGTGGCCTTTTTACATTATTTTTTTCTTTTTCTCTAGCGTATTGGGTTTTCCTAACCAAGCCAGTTAATAAGTGATTATATAATACTCACTTTTTTTTGGATGAGCACTGTGAGGTAACCAGTCAAGGTGGCTGGTAAATTAATATAGGTACCAGCCAGTGGTGAATTCTACCCACATTTGTGTGGATGGGTAATTCTTTTCCAGAACACATCCCTAATGGACTCTGTTTAAAAGGAGTGTGTAAGTAGTGTGGTGAACACTCACTGTAAACACACCACCTTCTCACACACTTCCTTAGACGCACTCCACTCACATTCACGTCCACTCACAAACCTCTGAAACCAATTCGGATAGTATTCAAATAAATCGCCCTCTCTGAGCCGCCTGAACATGTGTGTCCTCACAGGAGGAAATCTGTGAATCTGTTTCTCCTGCTCATGCTCTGTCCAAGTCTCATGCTTCCAAACCTCCTCTAGTGATATCACTCAGAATAAAGAAAACCATATTTCTGATTTAAACAGAACACCATGGGCTCTGTTTTCTCTTTTCCCTCCCTGATTAAAAACAGTTTTGGGTCCAAAAAAATCCCAGGATTTAACCCTTGTGTAGTCTTAACATTCTGTATACTCACCGTGTCCTAAGGGTCAAAAATGACCCCAAGACAATCTTTATACTCTGGTGGTGTACAGCTTCATGGAAATATAAATAATAAGGCAATGTTTCACTTTTTCTTATGTTAGGGTCATTCTATTAAGAGTCACCAAATTTCAAGTTGAAAATATATCATTTCAGGGGTTTTCTCTGCTGTTAAACATAGTGGCGGGTCATTTTTGACCCTTAAGACAACACAAGGGTTAAAGGAATAGTTATTCATTTACACAAATTTCCCCCTTACCCCAAATGTAGTCGATCAGCCAAGACATGTCTGAAGTTTGCTAATGTACCCAACAAGTAATAAAAGTCTCTCTCAGCCAAAATCTTTTCCAAAAACACATGCCAAAATCTTCATATACTTGCTTTAAACAACGTTGTTAAGCACAGAAATCTCATTTTTATTAAATAAACAATTTTGTTAAATAGCATGAAGGGTTTGTATTTACATATTTAAGTTCATAGTGGAACTATATTATCATCCGCATCACTTCCAATCCCGCTTGCAAACTTTGGGAGGCGGAGCCTAGGAGGCATCTCTGGTGTAAACATGAACACCAAGCAGCCTCTTATCATTTTGCATGAAAGAATACCAAACTACACAGTGAGGTTTTGTTCATGTTTATAGATAAGTCCCACTGTGTCCTAAACCACAGCACGTCTGTGTGACATCACTGAACAACTGGATGGGTGAGATAGACTTTCATTACTTGTTAGCTACATTAGCCTCGTAGCTCTAATGCAAAACTAAAGAAGCAAACTTCAGACCCCAAACATGTCTTGGGTGATGTGCTAAATTTACGGTAAGTGGAGAATTTTGTAAAATTGTTTATTCGACAAACCAAATCGTTCTTTACGTGCATGAATAATCCCACAGTTATGCTTTAGTGAAAAGTGTGTCCTGTTTCAGAATGTGCTGGCTGAAAGGTGAACGCTGGCACAGAGTGGGAATCACAGACACAGAGGTTCGTCTAGACAAAGCTTTCTGAATGAAAGACGAGTGGGGAAAATGTGAAGCATGCGTTTGATCCCCGCAGCAGCTCTCAAACATGATTGTGTTTTCCAGAGGGACTGGAGCGGTTGTCGAGAGAGACAGATGAGATCACTTGACTAAAAAACACCACCTATTTATTGCTCAAACCAGTCAAAGTTCCAGGAACCTTTTTAGTTTTCACTCCAGAGCAGATACTATTGGGGCAGAGCTTGCCATACTGAACATTGCTGATTGGTCAAGCGCAAGCTTCACAAAAACGACCAACCCTCTTCCCCAACAATTTTAAAACCTGAATTTGGCTAATAAATTTGTTTTAAATCAAAGGTGCCATGGCAGAATCGGCAAAGTGGAACGTAAATCTCAACCTTCTCCGCGATTGCTGTCTTGCTGAAGTGATGTTGTACAGTTTGCATCATTTTTATTTTATGTACTGGGTCCCTGCAGTCGGTGGAAACACAGAAAAGGAACCCGTCCAGGACCCGTGTAGTTCTCATTCACGTTTGGTTTGGGCAAATGTTTTGAAACGAGTGCATGCAAGTCCAGATGAGTTCATACCCGTCTTGCCTGCTTGGTCCCCTCGGTCCCCTTTCTCTCCTTTGAGACCCCTGTCTCCTCTCTGGCCTGAAAAAGACAAAGTCAACACAGCAGTGCTTAGAGGCCGTGTGTAGCAGATTATTGAATAGGAAACATACTGTTTAAATTGTGTTAAAGCAAGGTTTCGTGGCCATTCAGGACAGTATTTGGAGAACATATTGTTTCTAACTCAACACACATTTTTAAACCCGTTTGGGTATAAGCAGGCATTGCTAGAGAAAAACCAATGCCTTTGATTTACAACTACACTCTTAATAAATAAATAAATAAAATAAAAAAGGGTTCCTTAAGGGTTCTTTGGATTGGGTTAACAGTTCTTGTCTTCTAGAGAGGTTCTACTAGGAAACCCTCTGTTGCAGGGCTCTTTACAGAATCTTTAAAGGTTCCCCAACGGGGACAAACAGAAGTAGTAGCTTTAGGGTGCTAGATGGAGCCTACCCCCCTGGAGTTTCCGCTCTTGGGTACTTTCCAGGTGAGACTGGTGCATGGAAACCAGGGCTTCAGTTCTTCACTAAGATTCTTTAAGAAAGCCTAAACCCCTCTCGCCAAAGCAACAACTAAAGAACCTAATCCCAGATAGCATATGATTCCAGGCCAAATATGGTTGAGTTTAGGCACATAAGGAACCATTATGGCGAGTAAATTGTGGGCCAAAAGTGCCCCAACTGTAAGCAGCCACATTTAATGTTTTGACGACATTTTGAATCTGCAACTAACCCTATCTAACGCTCGTGCTGCGTTTCAATTTTGGTTCGAAAGTGGCCCAACTGAGAGTTCTGGTCCATATCATGTCTGAGATGCGTGTTTTGGCAGTTGGATTCGGATGATTTCATCGCCGCCATTCCACGCGGTATTTGGGCCAGACCAAAGTGGTAAGTATGGGCCGGCGCTGCGCCATCACCCATTTGCTATCCATGGATTCTAACACCAACCAACCAGCGAATGTTAAATAATGAGTTGTATAGCAGTAAAATTGAGAAAACCTCTCTCTCCTGGCCTTTCAAGAAGAAGTCAAGAAAGTGGCTGTTGATTGAGCGTAGCCACTGTGTACGTGTTTCACTGAAGCAGTGACTCCAGGCCCAGTGTGGCTCCGTCTCTCTGTCGCCTAGTGTGCCGAGTTTGGTTTGGCCTGGATTTATCACAGCTTTATCAGAGGAGTTTAACACACTCACTTGAGGAAGAACAGAATGGATCATCATGCTAAGCTTACAGAGAGATAACAGGGCTTTTAAATAGCTAATACATGCAGACCAAGCTCATGAAAGAGAAACGTGCGCTGTTAAATCTTCATGAAGCGTTAATCTAATAAATGTTGCTCGTAAAGTAAAGAAGTCTTAATAAGATAATGACATGCAGCAAAGTCAATCTGGTCCAGGAAGGGAATATCTTGTTAAGGTCTTTGGACCAAATCTGAATTATAATACACGTCCTTTCCTTGACTAGCCGGCAACATATGCAGAAATTATATGCCGGTGTAAAAAGAATTGTGGACGCTATTAAAAGTTGACAAATTAAGCTTAACTGTGGTTTCATAGATTCAGAGCTTTCACACATAAAAAGAAAAGTTTGATTCTTGTAATGTGCTCTGTCCAAACTGTTGAATTTAGCTAGGCTAGAGAAGAAGGCATTACCCTATAGAAACAATTAGCTAGCGTTAGCTGACATGGGACCTAAAAGAGCACCACAAGTTTAATAGTTTCACGACACAATTTGTTCTTGGAAACAACTTGGTCTTGTTAGCAGCCAGTAGCCACATCTTGTTTCCAACCAACAGACAAAAAGCTGTTACTCAACTTTATGGATTAAAGATAATGAATGCTAAGAAAATGAAAAACAGTGTTGATTAGCTCTACTCTGCTACTTGGTTGATAAAAATAGTTTATCTACTTACAAGCTACCAGATGGAAAATGTAGCTAAGCTACCACCATGCTACTGGAAAATGTAGTTAGTTAAGTAAGCTAGCTAATAGATTCACTAGCAATGCTACTGCCCCAACAGCAAACAATGTGGTCTGGTTAGCAGCCAGTAACCTGCAGGAGTCATTTATCTCGTTTCCAACCAACAGACAAGAAGCTCTTACACAACTTTATGGATTGAAAATATATATTGTCCATGTTAATGACGATGAAATACAGTGTTTATCAGCATTACTCTGCTAATTGGTTGATAAAATAGTTTAACTACTTACAGGCTACTTAATTGAAAAAGTAACGATCTACCATCATGCTACTGGGGAATGTAGTTAGTAGAGCTAGCTAGTAGAGCTGACCTCTGACCCCAGCTTACCAACATGCTGGGATATGCGAAGAATCAAATTTCACTGTACTGTACTTGTATATGT
>JAOUQW010000023.1:1322237-1332334 GCA_028565825.1 Olivaichthys viedmensis
AGAATCAAATTTCACTGTACTGTACTTGTATATGTATATGTGACAATAAAGAAGCTTTCTATTCTATTCTATTCTATAGCTAGTAAGTAGTAAAGCTGGCTAGACAGCTAATAGCTTCGCTAGTGATACTACAGCCCCACTTTATTCATATGTAGCTAAGCTAAACACAGGGACACAATCAACTTTCGTACAGCGTCAACTTTCAGCACTGACCGTTTTATATACATCTTGTGTTAACTTTTGACAACGTCGACTATCTTCACTACAGCCGGTGTAAAACGTTTGCCAAAGCACAAGCACGCAAGGCTTGCAGTGCCACTCGGGCTGTAATTATGTCCTTACAGCTACAGGTGGGTTTGGGAATCTAAAAGCAGGCCTTTCCAGGATTAGAAATAAACTCTACACTGCCGCCTGTGGTTTATAATGGGCACCGAGAGACAGACTTGGGTGGGTGGTTTGGGTGGAACACATTATTTCTGCGTGTGTATGCAAAAATAGTATGAGCATAACACAGCTGTTTGGTGTACTACAAGAGTCAGGAAGCTTTCTAATCTGCCCGCGGATGATAATACCTTCCTGGTTCCCACACGCATCCGTCTCATGCTTTAAATCTCACATCACACCAAAGTAAGCACAGGCTGTTTGAGTTTCACACCCCACGCCCAAAGCCACAGAGGACTTCAAAATGCGCCTTTCAACGCCAGGATACCGGCAATCAAAGACTTTTCTCGTTCTACAAATTGGCTTTTTCGTGGGCGCGAGCCGGGGAATGACAGACTAAATACACACTGGTACCATGTACTGCTATTTTCACGGTGGATTGTACTTATGTGTGGTGAGGTAATTATAATATCAGGAATACTCACGGAATTTAACACACCTGCAGCCAGTTGCAGTAGTTAAATGCAAGTTGGGTTGTAAGTTAGTATGTTAAGTTGATCCTAAACCATACATTTGAGAGTTGTTCGAATTTCAGTTGCACCAACAATCAGTAACGCGATCTGACGAAAAAACAGACATCAACCATCTTGACATGCAGTAAGCTACAATTCAACACGTCTGCTTAGCGTAAGTGTAGCGTATGCAACTTTTCGTCCAATCCACAGCGTTCGATAAGCGCTACCCGTGCAACAGCATTTTCTTTTCAATCAAGAAAACCAACATCCATACATGCAACAATGTTAATGGAACATGGGGAATGGGGACAGTTGAAGTTGGTCCAGCTGTAATAACAACAAAGTTCACTTAAAACTGACATGGGAGAGTGAGGAAACAGCATATTTGTGTTTGTTTTGGGTGTCATTACGGTAGAAACACTTTGCTCTACAACCACAGGCCACTTAAAAATGACATTGTTGTTGATTAGGATTTTAAGGAAAGCTTCACAGCATATAGCAAGAGGAAGTGTGATTTGAATGGATTTCTATGGAGTTTTTGCTTCTCTTAATTACACAAGTAAAAACATTTACATGGCAAAATTTTTTTTTTTTTTTTTTTTTTTAAACGCAGGTCACATTTTAATTTTTAAAATTTTATTTTCCATTTTTATTTTAATATTGACCCTATTTTAATAGATATTTTATTTTAATATTTTAGGGCTTGAAACGTTGGGTAAAATCAAAGCTTATGTGTTCTGAAAGAAACGCTTTTGAAATGTGTTCGGCATTAATTGGCCTCCTATCTTTCAGTGTTACATATTTACTTTATGTAAGGTCCGTCTGCCAAATTGGTCATATTTCAACAGTAGACAAATAAACAAATCCAAATGAATTGTGCTTTACAATAAAGTGATGCTTTGTGTTGCGTGGAGTTTTTCGGGCTGGGGTTCTCGTAATAAACTAGTAACTAACAATAGCAAAGTGGCTGCTAACTTTCGTTTGAATACGCTGGATGAAAGGAAAAGGTAACGTTACATATTAACAGATTTTTAATGGCAGATGTTGCACTTGAAGTTACAACAAATTTTTTGTTTAAATTATTGCTTGGCGCAACCACTTCCATTTTTCGTAGTACATAAATACGACTGTACTAGCAATTTACACTCGCACTCGGCTACAGTCAAACTGTTTAGCTGGTGTAAAGGCTGCTGGTTAGAATATCCTGATGCTCCTGCAGCGGCAGGCCTTTAGTAGCCTTGTTCAGGTGTTTTACATCGTGGTTGAGAAGAACCTCTGCAGAACGTTATACGATCACCTGGGTGGTACGACTGCAGGACAGCTCTAATTTCCGGTAATTTCCAATTTTTTGAAATATGTTTTCATTTTAGGCTATTTATCCCGCTGTGTAGGTTTGAGCGGTCAGGTTTTGTTTGCGAGCGCCCTTGAAAGCGAGCACATTTTTCCAATTCCCGAGTTTAATGAAAAGCAGCGAGAACGAAACCCACCGGCTCTGTTCTTCACTCAGGCATGAGGTCGAGCGCACAGCCGGGTTCAGTGCCGTTTAACTGCCTGAAAGAAACCTTCAAACAAACCCAGTTTTTCCACTGACAATTCTGAGCTGTTTGCCTAAATTGACCTATTTTGTTAAATAGGGTTCAATTAAAGCTTTTAATTTGATTGCCGTTTCGATTTAAATCCCCCACACAGCTGTGTAAAAATACTGCAGGTGTGCCGTAGTTTCTAGTGGCTTTATCTGTAAACACAGAACATGAGAGCCTTCATTGAGTTTGTTTCATTGTACCAATTTATGCAGAGGGAAAACAAGCGGGTTATATTACTACACATTTATTGGGCTGTGTGCGGCTTACTAAAGAGGCTGTACACACTCTAGAGAAAAATGTTCCTTCTAGCACCCCTTAAGGGTTCTTTGGCCAATATTCAAACATAAAATATTCATTTAGAGATACATAGCAATCGGTTTAAAAGCCTTATGGCATTCATTTTCCAAAAAATTAAATGTTAGAGAAATACGTTTGTAAGTCATATATATAGTGTCGTGTTTGTTTGTATATATATGATGTGCTAAAATGCTAAAAATGTGCTCTTTTCTAACGACACACTAATGCAGAAGACATAAAACAAAGACAATATTTATATAAAAACTTTTGGGTGCCTAAGATTTTTGCACAGTACTGTATATTAAGTACATCTACGTACCATACAGGCATAATACTGACTGTGGCCCAGCTGTTGCTCTGAACAATGTGTCAGCCCCCCTCTGAGCCATCTTTTTCCATGCACAGTGTATGTTAATCAACCTCTAGCCTTCATTTGTGTCAGTTGTTGGCTGGATATTATTGGTGAACTGTCTCTCACCCCAGCAGTGACATTGAGGTGTTTAAAACCCCAGCAACAGCACTGCTGCTGTACCTGATACACTCGTACCAGCGAGACCTGAACAAACACAAAAAGTACAGCTTGAAAAGTATTTGTTGTTTTAATGTTTAGCAATGTGGATGTGACGTTTTTGAATTATAAATGTGATGAGTCTGAAACTCCTTTACAGACTATAGAAATCACATGACATTGTGGTTAACTGCTGTATGAAAAGTTTAATAGGAATTATGAATAAACTAAGAATGAAATAAGAATCCCCTCCAACTCTAGGCTTAGCCTCACTGATGACATTAAGTAAAAAATATGAGTCTCTTGATCCCTCTGTTGAAACAGTGCAATATGGCTGGGTCAGACATTTTGTTCTGTGTTCATATTTGTTCACGATATAAAAGGCTTTTTGTCCTGGGGTCACAACTTTTCCATGACCTTTATATGGAATCGCCCTTAGCTGTTTAGGTAAACTGCGTCTACTGCATATTAAGAGTTTTAGACATCTTCAGTTTCAAATAAACTGTTGCCAAGCCTAATAATATTCTGACCCAGTGCACAGGTGATGTGGTCTCAATAAGACTCTTTATATCAGAGACGGCCTGCTGTCCTGCCCTGTTATTGGCTTGGGATGAGCAGAGTAAAGAAGAAAGAGAGACAGAGTTCAGCCAAACTAAACTGACGCCTCCCAGCTGCGTCCTTAACACGCTCTGGGTCTGTGAAAACATAATGGATCCACTGTGAAAGCCTACAGACATCGTAGAAATGCAGTCACACACACACATACACACACATGACTGGGACAGTGCGAAGACAAAAGTGATTATTAAAAAGAGGCCTGAGGCTTAATAATAGAAAAGGTGAGGGGAAGAGTGTAGCATTTTCTGTGATTTAAAAAAAAAAAAAGGAAAGAAAAAGAAGGTGACTGCAGATCACATGATTAGTTTGAGGAGGAGAGGTAATGCACTCCTGGTCAGGAGGGAGAAATTGAAAAGAAAAAGAAGGAATGACAGAAGAGAGGAGTTGCAGAAAGAGAGATGAAAGAACAAAGGACGCAGAAAAAGAGATTAGAAAAGAGAAGAGGGGGATTAAAAGGAGCTTAGCAGACAGGGTTGCTTGGGACCAAATTCAGAGAGCGAAAGAGAGAAGCGAGTGTTCCAAATGAATGACACAGAAAGAAAGAGAGAGGGGGATGAAAATCTCATTCGGAGACATTAAGAACTACAGATCGCAGATGAAGAGAGATAATAGGGTAACTCCTTCTCCCCATCAGGGATCTAATTGATTGTAAAGGGACATAAACAGCATTTACATACCTTTTTAAATAGGAAATAGCATTTGCATACTTTTATTTACTCACTGGTTGTTGGGGGATTAAAAATCAAACAAATGATAACTAGATCACATCACCCGGCCCCGCCCACTTCACTTCACCCAGTTGGCTGTATCGTTATGCGTCCACTTGCAAATTATGTCACTACAGGCTGCTGCATCTCTTTGGTCGCCACAGGTGGCCCTTTCTATGACGTTTCTGTTGGTTTGGTTACGGCCGCTGTTATGTAAAGTAAACAATATCAAACCATATTGTCTTTGGGGAAGTAAACAATTTAATACACTGCTATTTCTATGTCTGTTTTACGTCATCATAAAGTGTGCGTGTTTGTGTGTGAGGGTGCGTAAGGGTGTGTGACCTTCTACCTTTAGGTCCCATTGGTCCAATATCTCCTTTCTCTCCACTTTGGCCATCAATGCCGTTGGGCCCAATAAGCCCTCGTGGACCCTGGATGCCCTTTTCCCCTGGTAAACCTGACAAGACAAACACATGCACTTGGTCAGGATTTATTTCTCCAGTTCCTCTGTAACAGGAGAATGGAGTGCCAATTTAAACAAATGGAGACATCCATCCTTATCAGGTCTGGGAGGAGGGCTGCATGTTCTACAGCCTGTGCGTGTGCGTGCATGCGTGTTCTCACGCTGTGATGCAGGCCAGACCAATCTGACACTGTCCCAGAAAAGTACTTGCTCTTCCTTGTATATTTCATTATAAGATAGTGTGTAAGTGCATGTGTAGAAAAAAACAAGACAATCTGAAAGTGTGAGTTTAAGTGTGTGTGAAGTTTGGGCCTGAGCAGTGATGTATAAGCTAATAACTTTAGAGCATCAGTACTGCCTTCCAAATTAAATGCAGAAACAGAGCCTCTACGCACAGGAGGGAGTCTAAGCTCTGAGAGGAAAATGTGCAAAGAGTGGAGAAGCTCCATCATTACTGAACACACTTTGTCATACACTTCACTGAAAAATGAAGCAGTGCTGGTTTTTTTTTTTTCTTTCTTGAGAATGTTTGTGTGTGTGTGTGGTTGGTGTATACCTCTAAAGCCTGTCAGGCCGGGGATTCCAGCAGGCCCTAAAGGCCCCATGTCTCCTTTCTCACCTTTTGGTCCCGGGGGGCCTGAAAAATAGAGGAAGAAAAGATTAACTTAAAAACACCAACAAACAAAAACTGATGGATGGATGGATAGATGACCGGATTGATAGAGTTATGGATGGATGGGTGGACTGATGGATGGATGCATAGATGGATAGATGGATGGATGAATGGATGGGTGGACTGATGGATGGATGCATAGATGTATAGATGGATGGATGGATGAATGTATGTATCTATGGATGGATGGATGAATGGATGGGTGGACTGATGGATGGATGCATAGATGGATAGATGGATGGATGGATGCTTTATTGATCTCATTAGGAATATTGCCTTACTACAGCAGTCAAAAAATTAAGTAATAGTAGAATAGTGGTAAATAAAAGTATTACTTATATCGGTTACAGCGGACTTTTGCCTTGTTATTTTTGGTATCACTTTTTGGATAGTCCCCTTTTAGACACTCCACAGCATAACAGTTATATACTTTCAACAACCTGTCAGTTGACAGTCATAAACCAGCCTATCAACTTATTCTTAACAATGTCAAAAAATGTTTATCTATCTTTTAACATGTCATACATTTTATCAATAGAATACACATTTTCTATTAACTAAGTAGGCAAAAAATTACAATATGACCTTTAACAAGGTATTTTCTGTAGTGTATGTGTCAACTGTTCTGAAGTATTTATGCAAGTATCACCTTGTAATGTCCACCAACCATCAGTAGACAATTCAACAAGCCATCAACTGACTGTGACAGTTCAGTGACATTTGATTGACAGTTAGCCAATTGATTATCAAAAATGGACCATTTCTTCATTGGGGTGGAACAAAATTAAAAAAAAAAATCATGTGACCGAGGGCTGTCATGGTGTGACGTAATTTTAGATGGCATGTAGTGGTTCAGTCATATGTTTCAGAATAATATTGCCTATATACCAAATTATTTCAAAATACATTTATACGTACTCGGAATACAAAAAACGTGGCCTACATTACACCAAAAAAAAGAAGAAGAAGTTATTTTCAAACATTGCAAAAAGATATTTAATAAACTCTCCTTATGGGAAGTTCATGTCTAGCACAAAACTCTGAATAATAAAATAACGTTGGCCCTCAAAAGATCTTTCCTCAAAAGAATCTGCCCGAATTGATCTTATTCATAACAGAGCTTCCCCTCAAGCTAGAGGTATATTGTTTTATATAAACCTCTGAGTAATTGAAAACTCCCAGGACCCATCACTTCAGTAAATTCATAAACTCTGTGTTAACCAACAATGTCAGGCCACACAGATCATGCCGTGCAAAGCCCCCCTGCAGACTTATAAAGGTCCTGTGGTCCTGTTTTCATGGCCGGCCAATGTTTTTGTTACTCTTGGCTTTGAGTGACCGGCCTTGCTTTTTTTCTTCCGTAGAGCCGTGCTGGCAGCAGTGAACACATTTACTCAATCACTCAAGCACATGAGAGACAGGAAAGTTTCCGATCCCTCACGATGTTCCTCCTTTGTGTCGTCCATGCTCCAATTCCTCTGCTCTCCAGATGCAACACGCGGACGTGAAGCCAAGTCTGTGCGATGCTCAAACCTGAGCCTCCGATCGCTGATTAATTTTCTTTGTACAGGCCCGGTTCACATGATCAACCCTGTCATGAGCAGCTGGTGAAGGAACTTGTTCTCAGAAACAAAGTTCTGAGATAGAGAGAGACGGAGAGTGAGATACTCTGTCAGGACTGGAGTCTGACAAAGTGCAGTGGTTTGTGTTTGGTGTGCTCGGTGTTTTGGTCTCAGATTAATGACTCAACAAGCCAGAGAGCGAGCCTATTACACTGGGCCAAATATACACCACGGTAAAGTGCTGTTAGGAGGGTGTTAGTAGAAGATCACATTTGCTGTTGATTTGTCAGCAGTTGTGTGGTTTTCTTAATGACTGGCTGTTGGATTAGGGCAGAGACTTGTCAGTGAAAAACGGTCATTTCAGTGGACACAGGGAGTTCAAAACTTTCCCATGTAATAGAGCGGGAATGCAGGCACAGGCTGGTACAGGAACACCTGGGCTTTACTTTGCTAAGAAACTGATTGTATCTAAGGTCACTCAAAACTTGTTTAGAAAAACCATATTATTTTCTATAATGAACAATAAATTAGTTGTTGTGGCCGTTCCACAAATAATATCATTAAATGCCAGAAAAAGGCTCAGAAGCACCTATACTTGACACCCTAATTAGGAAATTGCGCCCTCCCCCTTCCCCTGGTAAACTGATGTTGCATGGCTTATATTTGCATACTGGGGCATGATTGGCTCTTATATTGTATGACACAATAACACTTGCCTGTCATGTATTCAATACTAAACTTTAAAACAATGTTACTCATGTCTGCAAACTGGAAATGCCACAACCCTACAGGCCCCGCCCCCTTTCCCTGGTGTTGCATGGGCTGCATTTGCATACTGTAACATGATTGGCTCTTACATTTTATGATGCAATGACACTTGCCTGGCGTATAGGCCTACTAAGAATACAAACTAGTAAAACATTTTAAGTTTGCGCAAGTCTGCGCACCCAAATTAATTCCCCTGAATGGATTTGATCATTAAAAAACATATTTTGTAAAAGGTTTTTGTGGTGTTGTTCTTCTACAATGAACCAATCTGCTAATTCATGGTAATATCCATCTTAATGTAATGTAATAAAGAAGACAAAGAAATTTAAGTTTAACATTAGGTTTGTATGAAGGTATGTAGCTTCATTATCACAAGTAACAAATATGGTCAAATATTGTATGTTAGGATATTAATTGTGATATTAATGTCTCAAATAACTTGTATGCCCTCTCTTTGCCTTTATAACTGCCCCAAACCTCTTTGCATATACTTTAAGCAGTTTTTCTCTGCCGGATGTCACACACTGATTTCTTCAAATCAGGTCTGGAAACCAGAGGGTCATGGCAAAACCTTGACTCCTTTCTTTTGGTTCTTTTCAAACCTTTTTCTGTTGATTTTTGCCTTATTTTTTGGATTGTTGCTATGCTGCAGGATACACCCACATTTCTTTTTCTTTTTTTTAAACTTCTTGGAATTCTTTTTTTGAAGATAAATTGTAAAATAGAGGTACATTTTCCCTTTTTCCACCCAGAACCCATAGGGGGTACAAATTTTTGCACTCAACTGTATATGAAGTACACCTTAAGTATTCCTGCCAATTTATTAGGTTACTAGATTAATATAGTTACTAAACTGGCAACTCCGTGTATACATATTTCTTTCCTCTCACCCTGTATGATGGTGAGGTTCTTCAGGGCCATGGAGTGCTCCCAGTCTTTGAGCCTCAGGTCCTCAGTGATGACATTGAGAATCTCCAGCTCGTTCCTCATCTGCTCCTCCAGGTGGAGCTGCGTGATCCTGGCGCTCCTGGTATCCTGGGTCACATTGCCCAGCTGCACCTGAATCAGCTCCATCTGCAGTCGCTGGCCACTGACGTGGCTGCTAAACGAGTGGTTGATGGAACCCACGGTCCAGTCCACCTCGTCTAGTCTCTGGCGGAGGACGTCCATTCGTCCCACCGTCTCACGCAGTGCAGTATCCTGACTGTGGATGGAGGCAGCGGCTCGGGCCAGAGCTGTTCCTAGTGCGCTGCTGTTCCTTCGGCTGCTCCCCACCTGCTCTTCCATGTGGGCCATGGAGCCAGAGGCATGTTCACTGAAGGCCTGCAGGTCCTGAATGTCCCGCTCCAGACCCTGCACCAGGCGCCCTGTGAAGGGCACAAGAGCTTTATTTATTTATTCAAAACTAGCAGGCAGTCACCACTGAGCAAGGCCCCTAACCTTCAACTGTTCATTGGGTGCCGTACAATGGCTGACCTTGTGCTAATGACCAGAAGATTTGTCAGAGTTTAAATCCCAGAACTAAAAGACTGCCACTGTTGGGCCTTTCAGCAAGGCCCTTAACCATCAAGTGATACACTTGCACCATACAATTGCAGACTCTGACCCCAACTTCCTATCCAAGTTGGGATATGTAAAATAAATAGCCCTCTTTGTGATAGAGTTAATTAGCTTAAAAAAAAGGTTTTTTTGTTTCTACTCAGATACTTGTCTCCTACAATCATGTTCATGTATGATTGGTTTTGGTCCATGTATAAGCAGAGTGTGCTGAATATTATAACTTCTAGGAGGGATTAGCCAACATGTCTGTTTTAGCGATACATATATAATGGTGAAACTTTGCAGGAGCATCTTCATTAGATGCTCTCCACTCTGCATGTAGTAATAACAGCTGGGACTACAGGGTTATCAGAATTACATCGTAAATTAGCTGTAAGGATATATTCGCTCTGACCCCAGCTTACCAACATGCTGGGATATGTGAAGAATCAAATTTCACTGTACTGTACTTGTATGTGT
>JAOUQW010000023.1:1343057-1363130 GCA_028565825.1 Olivaichthys viedmensis
CTAAATGGAGTTTATATCACTGAAAACATTGATTCCAAACTTTTGAGCAGCGATTCCAAACTTTTGAACGCTAGTGTGTATATCTTCTGGATCTCTATAGTTTTTAGAGATCTAAAGGTTGCAATTGATGGATTAAGATTTAACGCTTTTACCTTTTCAGCTTTTTCCCCTGACCAACTAATGCTAAAACAACAGAATTAGGTCTTAGACCTAATACATCAGGTAAAATTAGCATTCATGAGGTTGATTCGGTCACTGGGAGAGATTTCTTCTCGACAGTGTATAGGTTGAGAGTAGCCCATTGGAACATTAACAAACAGCAGCATCGACGAGGGATCGATAAGTCTGGTGCCAAATTCGTAGGTTGCCTCATGACTGCAAAGTTTAGTGTTCTCCTTTCGCATATGACTCATTTCACATAGGTCATAGGTCACGTTCTTTTATAAGAACAAAACAAGAGACTTGTGTATTGACCACATCTGTTTGTTTGGCGCAAGTTGAGAGAAAAGACGTTCTGGGCATCAACGTTAACGGATCATAAACATCAGGCATGCAGTTAAAAGTGTTGACAATGATTACTTTATGTTAAGGATGAAGTATGTTCAGCTCCTTAGTCAGCACTTTTCTTAGATAGAATAAAATCTCTATCTAGAGTTATGTCTTGGAGAGTTCATCTGGGCCCAGTTAAACTGGACTTCTGAGGATTTACATGACTCTGCATGGAACTTTGTGAACATTTACAACATGGACATATAAATCAGACGTCTGTTGTCTGTGAGAGTGAAGTCTTTACAGGTCCCGCTCTAGTTTTTTTTTGTCAGAGTTAAAAATGGTAAAATACGATAAAATAAAATAAAAAAAACAGCCAAAATGCTGAACTATGAAGCTGATTTACAGGCTGTAACACTTTTGAAATGAATCAAAATTGCTTAAGCTATGCGAACTGTGCTTCGAATATGGCTTTGAATTGGTGTGCCACAAGGTTCAGTCCTAGGTCCACTGTAAATGACGACCATCAAGTGAATTTAAGTTGATTTACTGCGTCACCCTGGGTAACTTGACGATAAATTGTTTGTCAGAGACTCAATACAAGTAAACCACAATGTAAATCACTAAAAATGAGTACAATTATGTATGAATGCCTAAAGACTTTAATATTAGAAATATTAAAAAGACAGCTGAGGTTAAGGAGCGTGTGTGGCTCCTTTGCTTTTAAAGTAGAATAACAGTAAAGGAAAGGTATTTGATGCCTTCTGTACAGAAGGACAGCAAAGGCGATTTTTGCGGTCACCTGGAATTACTTTACAGAGGTGAGGATCAAAGACTGACGGCGCTCCACTTTTGAAAACGATCTGCCTCCTCTTTTCATCCTAATTCGGATCCAGTGGACTGAGTCGCTGCCCCCAATAAACTGTACCAGTGCGCATTTCATATCCTGGTCCAAGTGAAAATTTTGGGCCCGTGTTTATACCCTGCCGTCAGCTGAAACAGCCACAAGGGCACACAGACGTAGCAGCAGGACGGTGGAACCTGAGCGTTCGCCGTTCCAAGCAGGACGTCATGCCTGAGCGGGAAGTAACGAGGGAGGCCTAAATCTGAGACTGTTGGGAAAAGGCATGTCATGTTTTTGTTTTTCTATCATCTCGGACGTAACCCCCTTGATGAACTGTTTACCCAGATGGATTTTGTTCGGTCAAGTTGTGCGCAGAACTTCATGTCCTTAACTGATGATAAAGCCAATCCAAATCTCTCTCACTCAACGTTATTGCCTCAACAATGCCAAGATCTCTCTTTCTCGCTCTCTGTCTCAATCTCTCTCCTCCCATGGATCAACAAAAAAAAAGAAAAAAAAAGAGGTATAATTACAGTGGAACTGTTTAGAAAGCACAGGCACTGCAACAGGACACTATGCAGAGAAACAAAATATTGACATTAGACACATACTGTTAGTAGAGAAATCAGATAGAGAAGTGCAGCGTCAAAAATCGGTGATGCTTTAGTAAGGCAATGCATCAAAACACAAAGTTCAAAAAGTGCAACTTGGACTTTTAAAATTGGCTTGCTTCTTTCCGAATTACCAAAAAAATAAAAAATAAATTAAAAAAACCTCCCCACAAGCGTACTGCTCTGTGCATTATTTATTAACTTCCTTCTGCTTGTAATGTCCGTAACAAATTTCATCAATGTCCAGTGCATGACCTACATGCATGAAGCCTTTTTATGAGCTAGACTTAAGAGATTTTCCTGTTCGTCACGGGGGATTGAGCATCAAAAGGGCGTCAGTACTTTTGAGAGTGTGGAGAATGAGATCTCACACAAAGCTTTAGAGACACCCATGACTAGAGTGCACACATAAATTTTTAAAAAGACCTCAAAATGCATCTTTATTTCCTTTAAATTTCACTGTCCTGTCCATTTCTGGCAAATCCTGCAAGACCATGGAGAGGCTCAAGCAAGTATCAAGAAATGTGCTTGAGAGTTCACATTAAGTCCAAATTCCTGGCTGAAATTCTGCTCTCCATTTTGTGATAAAGTCCTGTCAAAAATCCCTGCAGCTAGACAATCTTCCTCAGGCTCACTTTTCGGTGTCTCCTGATTCCCATGTAGAGAAAACTCATGCATTGACAGCTAAAAATTTCTTTTTTTTTTTGCTCGATTCTTTTGAGCATCTTGAGGACCAAGCACAGTTTTTGCCCTTTGAGAACAACCTGTGCATGACTGTAGCAAGATACACTGGTCACTTTATCCATCATCAGCAGTGGTCATATGGGGGTAAAGGAGGTGAACCAATTGTGCATTGCTACACTAATTGCATGCCTACAATATAGAAGGTGTACCTGATAAAACACCAAGAATTGTAGGTACAAGGTTGGTGTACTAAGTAAATTGGCAACTCTCTAACATTATAAACGCTCTCGCAACTTAACCTAGTGCTTGTGCGTGTGGGAGAATGTAAAGGACGGTGCTTTATCCTACTTTAAATAGAATAACCAAGTGCAAACACTGGCGCAATTCTGTGATTGATTGGCATCTACCCAGCCTTGAGGTGGGCCAAGCTTGGGAATAGGTGGGCCAGCAGCGTCAGCAGGGCCTGGTTAAATAACCATGAGGCATTTGGAAGTGGAACATGAAAAAAAACAACAACATGAACAATACACCAGTTTCTGTAGACAGTTGTGATGTGTTTGCACTTTGAAATCAAACCCAACTGTAAAATGCTTAATAGGACCCAGATCTCGTGTAACAAGTAATGTACTGATTATGATTCATACCAGCGACTTGGACGCTCTCCTGAGGGCTATTTTTGCAAACGGCTTTAACATGCTTCATTAGCATAACATAAACTCTTTGAAATGTTGGACTGTCACGTGCAGCTCTGTTTCCCCTCTTCCATGACTATAATGATTGATCCTAAACGTTAAAAGCTAGTGATGACTGAAGATCTGGTTGAAGATCTCCTTCTTACCCTTATTTTGATGTATAAAGTAAATAGATAGCATTTTGGTGATTTTCCTGCTTTAACCGACCTACTAAACGTGAAAATTACCTGATGAGCTTAGAACAGGAAAAACAACAAATTCTGCTGGACTCCGCACATACAGAACCCACAGCTGAGCTGCCATAACCGAGAAGGTGTTTAACTTCCACAGATCAAGTCCTGACATTTTCCCTTACTTGGCAGTGCGCACTGGGTGACTTTTCATTGTGGCCCCTCGCTGTCTCTCCTCGGTTTAAGGCCCATCGAAAGACTCCTGCCAAATAAGTCCATTACTTTCCCTCGTAAAAACCGGATGAACACAGTTGCCATATCTTTCTGTGCATGCGGCCTGGTTTATAAAGCGGAGACATAGTGTGTCCCGGAGCTCGTAAAAACAATCGCAGAGCTTTGAAAGCCTGAATTTGACTTAATCCAGGTCTCACGCTGCAGGGACTTACATTTTTTTAATGGAGATACCAGCGATGATGTCACTTCTGATGAAACATCTTATGTACTAGGTACTCTTAGTATCATATGGCTACAGTATTGGTCATGCATTTAGAATTAAAGCTCGGTTTGGCTCTGATGATCTTTTCTGCCAGTTGGATCATTGGTGTTTTGTTTATACATTTCCAAAAACCCTTTATAGAATTTGGACTGTGGGGAGCAGTTTCAAAAATGTTAAAGAACACCACCGGCACCCTACATTCCTGTCATCACGCTCCACATCGTCAAAATCGCTAGACACTATGATGTAAACATGGGTGGGTCAACCGTAGAAAGACACTCTCCAATAAAGTACTTCCCTGCTGGTTGAAAATAGCCAAGTAATTAGGAGTAGTGGCATGAAGTGTGTTCACAAAATCAGATTTTAAATAATCTGATCAACGTGTTTACATGCACGTAAGTAATCTGACAATCAGAAAACTTTGGGTCTACACGAGTCACCCAATAATCTGAATGTATTTATTTATTACCGTCAATACAAGTGTCACCAAGTTGTTCGTTTAATTACATCTTCCAGTAGCAAAGCGGTAGAGTCGCCATTTTTTAAATCAAGAAGTTAAAATATTTTATCGTCCAAGTAGCGGAGTAGCGCTGATAAACGCTACATTGTTTAATTTTCTTAATGCCCACAGTTGTAATCCATCATGTTATGTATTTTTTGCTAGTTGGTTGGAAGCACAATTGACTCAAGTTTCTTCTCTCAAGTCGCTTTACCGGTAATAATTTATCTGGCTCCAAATTGCACATAAATGTACTTCTTCGTGTTGGCTTTATTTTGATCCAAAAGACAGAGACAAGCTTTTTTTCTCTTTGAGTGTTGGATAGAGGCGTTTTGACAGCTTTTCAATCAAATAAGCCATGCTCGTGCTAGCTCATGGCGACGTCACGTGAATTAAGTCTAACGCCAACCTACAATTGTTTGGGAGATACTCTAGAAAAAAAGAACATTACTTTTGACTCAGACCTGATTAAAATATATTCGATGTTTAACAATTTCAATAACAATTTCTTGCTCTTATCAACGTGATCTTATCTTATCAACAATTTAGCATAAGAACTGTTTTGAAGCTTACTGGCTCTCACATGTACTATATATTCTTACACCTCAATCAGAGACGTTACATTTATTCTTAGTATAATTCGTAGCTTATTTGCCAGCAAAAATGTAAAAGAATAGTGGAACTGACCATCACTTTTCCAAACTGTTATAGACTAAACCTCCATCACACTAAGAAATCACACTGCTATCCAAGGGATTGGTGGGTTTAAAAAGATTAAGTGGTTGGGGCTATAGCTACATTTAAATACTTATTTTTCACCTTATCTAGCAGGGCATTGCTCTGGAAATGCCCTAAAGCCCATTTCACAAGGAAGCTTAAAGAAATCCTACCCTGGCAGGCGACAAATCTCACTACGCAGAAAAATCCCCCAGCTAGCTAGCCAGCCTAATAATTTAATAGCCTAATTAACGTGGCAACTCTTCACTGGTTAACATCTCATTTCCTTTCATTTTAAGTCTGAAGATCTTGTTGTGGTGTTTGCTTTACCAATTCCCTAATGGTTATCGATAATAAATATCTTAGGTGAAATCACATAATATTAATCCAAAAGAGGATGGAAAAAGGGGGGTAGTAGCTTTACAAAAGGGAAGATTTGTGTCATTTTAATAAACAGGGAGGATGTCATCCCCCTGCATCCCTTTTAAATCAAGCCCTGCTATGTTCTATAGCTCTAACCTGTGTGCTGTTTTCGATGTGTACTTTAGTATAGTGATTATTCTGGGCTGGTGTGTGTTTGAATGTGTGTGAACAGATGCTGCACAGCTGCCGGGAAATGACTCATTCTTGCAGGCTCGACCCAATTCTGGTCTGCAATGCAAATAAATACCTTCATGCTAATTTGAGATCAAAGGCTCTCACTTTAGAAACCACATTATGAGGAACTGAATCTATGTCTTTAGAGGAATTAAAAGCCATATATATAAAAAAAATATGGCTAAACATAGCTCACATATTGAACTGGGTTGAAGTTGGCTTCTTCACTTATCTATGCATTAGCACAAAAGAATGTGCACGGCCATATGCCGGTCATCGCGACGGCATCTTCATAAATTTGGTGTCTGAGCGCGAACACAAAATGGAAAGCAAATGTGGATTTAAAAAGTCGATTGAGGCCATTCGTGTTCAAACAGCCAGAACCTTCCTGACCGAGTCTATGCGCTACATCCGTTCACGTCTCTGATGAGCGACTTATTACTCCACAGACGTGTCTGAAAGCTCATGGTGTTGAGAAATAAATGAAAGAAACAAATCTTCACTCCTACCAATACTACACCAAGAATACTGTACATAGCTTTGTGACATCTATTTGTCTATGAATATTTTATGATTTTCTTAAAACATGCTACGACTCAAATCAAAGTAGAACACCATTTGTTAATGTCTTAGGGGGCTTACCTGTAATCAGCGTGAGAAAAACAGGGATTTACTGGATGTCTAGAAGTCTACATGCCCAAAAACCCACTCTGGATATGAGCATATAGCCTTAAATTCAAGTCAAAACAGCAAGTTTCGAAGGGATTCTTAAGAGCCTGGGTTTTTAACCTCTTACAAAAATGGAGTCAACCTCCATGCCCTACATTTATTGAATAGAATAATAGAATAATATACTTGTGCCTTAAATATATGCTCGCTGGGGTTTGAAACAGGAAACAATCTGCAAGCGTGACTTTCAACTCTCTCATTGTGGATTTGATACAGGAAGTATCGCAAGCTGACCACTTTAGTTTAGAACAGATGTTAGCATGGTAATTATACCACCCTTCTTTTCTTGCTATATACACACTCTTTATTCATCAGGATATCTTTAATACAATATTAAAGATATTAAAGGTCATGTTGGTCTTCACTGGTCTTCTATGACATGTTTCCTGACACTATGTAAAATGGTCACAGAGTGTAAATAAAATCGGTAAGTTAACATCAGTCAGCTTAACCTATAGGTCCTAGGAAATCTTTTAAGACCTGTGGCTCCTTTTTCCTACTCCTAACAAATGTGGGTTTTATAGACATACACACACAGCATGGATTCAGTAGGTTACAGCCCAATAGGTTTGTTCTATTTCCTATGTTGTGGATTCACCAGATCTAACCCTAAATTTGTAGGGAGTAGGATTATCATTGAAACATAAGCAAGACTCCAATCATAACCTCACTATTTCTTCTACCTTTGTACATTTTATTTTAATTGCACACAATATAGCAAGGAAGCTGGAAACGCTGCTTTAGAAACTACTACTGTGATGATTGTCATTTAGTGACTCTCATTAAATTACTGCAGCTGTTTTATGATGGCGACCTACTGCTTTATACCACAAAACCTTTCCATTCTGTACCTTTAACGCTTGTAGGTCCAGATCTCAGCTTCAGGCCTGCAAACTACAACATTCTTGTGCGCGCGTGTTTGTTTGAATTGTACATAAATCAGGTTTTTGCAACTAATTTGATTGACTCAGGCATGCATGCAGATTGATGGTGCTGATTTTTGGTAGTTGGGCTCCGAAGTGGTGCAACTGAAATCTTTGGGAGATCGCAAATACCGATGATACCATAGCCATCCATGGAGTCCGAGAGAGCATAATTGTCCCTGCTCTTTGACTGGATATCATTACTCTCTCCCCTGTTGACCAGAACGACACTATAGACAATAACGCGTTTCTGTGAGCTCATGTATAAAAAGGCAGTTAGCGCATTGTGTTCAGCTGCCCTGTGGTGTTGCATGAACAGCAGTTTAAAAAAGATGCGCTGGCTTCATGTGTCTTGGAAAAAGCACATATTACCCCTCACCCTCCCAAACTGGTAGCTCTAGGAGGAATTAGCTAGCAGGTGAGATCTGGCTAAAAATAACTAAATAAATAAATAAAAAGAACAAGAAACTTGCCAAGAATCTGAGGTGAACTATTCAGTCATTGACTGTTTGAAGAAATGGATGTCAAAAGGCAAGACATGTCTTTTTTGCAGTCAAAAGCTATTAATTTTACGGAAAGAAAAAAGTCAATATGCATAAATTATTATATTATAGCATTCTAAAGTGAAGGTGTTTACAGGGAAAATTACATATTAAAAGGGTAAAAAAATGAAGTTCTAAATTCCCAAGCGATCATTCAGAATAATTGCACGCATTACAAATCTAAAATCTAAAAAAAAAAAAGTACATTTTAAGAAAATAACTCTTTTGCTGTTTTGAACACCACCTTCATCTATATAGCGAGTGGACTGCAGTCTTATAGATTTTCTCTGCATCACTGACACTTCCTGATGATAACTGCATTAAAAAACATGATTCTTCGGCTTCTGTGATGATCCGAATAAAAGTAATAAAACCTAAAATGTGTGCTAAACCTTTTCAGGCAACCATCAGACCTCTGGTTACTATATTCACCTGATACAGACGTCTTTCCCAAAGAGAGCCCTTGAAATCTGCTCATGTCATCTTAACGTAGTACAGTACGTTTCAACACAGCTGAACACATGGCAACTGAGCCGTGACGTCAAGCATGTTTTCCTTTTCTCTAGGAGGTATCTCTCCAAGCATGCCCTCAAAAGTGTCAAAGTGCTGAAACCGTTAAACGTGGACAGCTGCGTTTCCACGCAATAGCAGGGTAAGCTTGAGTTTGACAGTTTCTGCACACTTCCTTGAGAAGAGAGAAATGTGTTAATCCGAGCTGTCATTTACATCAGAGAGATGCGCGTCCTTCTCCCTTAACAGCAGGAGTGTGTGTAATTATATATATATGTGTGTGTGTGTGTGTGTCCATACCCAATTCGTACAGTACTGTAAACTCTACATAACTGTCAGATGGTATTAAAAGTGAAAAACAAATGGCTCGGAGGCCAGGCGTGCATGAACGTAAAAAGCTAATTCCACAAGACAACGCCATCGCTTTTTTCCAAGCAGCCTGTCCGAAATCGAGCCACTCGCTTTTCTGCGATTTTCCCTGGAGCCACTTTGCTTTGCACGCTCACAATCAGTTCCGCATGCACAACAAACCGAGACATCAATGGATCTAAATGAGACATTTGAAGCACAAACTACAAGAGACAAGGCTTTATAGGTACGGTGGAGAACACAGCCCCCAAACAAAAGACTTTGAATGTGCTCTAAAAAGGCACCACAGCGTTCAAACAGAGGCTCGAGTTGTTTTTGCTAAGGCCTTATCTAGTTAGATCACTGCAATGGGGTTTAAAGACATGAAGAGCCAGAGTGAAGTGAAACCAGATGCAGAGAGAGAGAAGCAGAGTATGTGCAATTCACAGCCTCTTTACTCAGCTACGTACAGTTACATAGTCTGTAAAAACTGTAAAAAGATAGTGACGCATTCTGCCTAATGAGAGTCAGTGACGGAGTTTGTGACCAGTCGAAGACGGCAGTTTGATCTCAGGTCCTTTCTGTTCTTTGACTCACTTAATTATGTAACATTTAAAATAGAGAGACACACAGAGAGAAAACTGATGCCGTGTTTACCTGCAATGCAGAGGCCGAAGATGCTCAGCAAGACCAGGATGTAGAGGGACACGATGGCATATTTGATAGCAGACAGAGAGTCCAAGTGGCCGCAGCAGCTATCTGTTTTTCGCCTGCGTTTTCCAGAACACGCTGCAAAAAAAAAGAAAAAAAAAGTAAACATTTCTATTTTTAATAATACTCCTATACTAGCAGTATTTTGTTAGGTTCTAGTTAAGAAACAACAGAAAAGGTATTTTTAGATGTAACAGCACTACATAGTGAACATAATGACAAACATTGGAAAACTTTGGTCAATAAGAGAAAACTCTCTTAAGACACCTCTTGAAGACAATTCTAGCCTTGTAGATGTGACTTTTCAGGGAGAATAAAGATCATTATTGAAAAGTACGATATTAATTTACATATTACAGATAGAGATCAGTTTATCACCATTATGGATGTGACATTATGTGGAAAGAGTGTTTTTCGTGCAAGAGATTACACAGTCTCAACGAACGCTGTGAATTTGTGGCAAAAAACATTGTGCATATACAATATTAATAAAAGAGACTTGAATGAACACAAAATGCAGAGTTTTTCAAATTTGTTGCCTCTGTATATACATTACTAAGAAAAATCTAGCATTGTGTATGTGACGTGTCTGAAACAGTCCACAGATTGCAGAATTATTAGAATTATGATGTCGAAATCAAGCGTCAAATGTATGTAACAACTGAACTAGGATTTAGGAACAAACAAAAAGTTAATAATAGACCTAGATGGCCATTTAAAAGGAATAATAAAGTGCTTAAAAACTTTATTATTGCAGAATAAGGGTCATATTTTCATGGAATTGTCTGTTTTTCCTTAACAGGTTTTTGTCTTACATTCAAAACGAGCTAACACACAGTCAGCAGCAATTTCAATATGTGGCACCTTTGACATAACACTTAAAAACACTGGGATTCTGGGATTTTCTGACAAACGTTAACGATTTTTGCCAACACAGGAGTTGCCACCACAAAACTGTGACTGTTTAGCCGATCGATCACGAACCTCAGGCCTGGAGTACTGTGTTAATTAGGCAATTATTATACTTATTCACACAATCTTCTAAATATGCCTGAGAAAAGAAAAAGTGGATATAATTTAGTGATCCGAGTCTAAACATTAACATCATGTCGCTGTTTATGTAACCCGTGTGTGACGTCGGCGTCTCAGCAGGACCCGTTTGGCTTTAGCTCTCGAGCACCAGCTTCAAAACAGTGTGGACATAAACACACTTATTAAAGCTCAAATAACCACCTCTTAGAAATGATTTCCAAAAGCATGGCGTCATATCTGTGGTCTCGCCTTGCCAGCGCCGATTCCTGGTTTATTAGGTGTCTCGTTATAATATTTGCAGAGTCTTTGACTCATAAGAATTAACAAACATGTTCCACCACCTATATGCTCTGCGGGGCATTTCGAAATTAGGTGAAGCAGGCTCACCCTCCTGTTGTAAATGTTTTCATTAAGCATCGGAGCAGAAATAACAACAGGAGTACGTAGACATTTCAGCTGGGCAGAAAATATAACGATGATGAGAATCACATGTAGACATGTGCTGATAATTGGTTAGGGCTCTATTACTGTATATACACGTCACAATATTCGACATTTCAAAATTCAATTTGGAGGCTACTTTTTTGGGCAGCATTTGCACTCCAGAGAGGAAGACTGTCCAATTCGTTAGGCAGCTTAAAGATATCGGTCTTCAAAAGGTCCATTATTTTTGGACAAATTTTAACGGAGCATCACACGTATCCTTGTGGTATATAAACTGGCAGTGAGAAAGCAATCCCATCATTTTGTTCACCAGATGAGAGTTTCATGAACATTTAAAGAACATTGAGGACAGAATTGTCGCTCCAACTGAAGAATACGTATCAAATATAGGGACTCGAGTTAAGGACTAGCACTTGAGTCGCTAAAAGACTAAAGACTCGTGAAATTTTAGCCTGGATAACAAAAAAATTAACAAAAACGAATCAAGTAGGGCCACCAACTTTAACGCAGTAAATAAATAAAACCTCTTTTCCGACCTTACATGTGCGGCTTTGTCTGCAAGTTTCATGACAATCACGCTCAGTAATTTATTGCAGTGCTATTCGTGATATACCAAAAAAAAAAAAGAAGAGTACTAAAATAAATAATGCCGCGTACTATATAATAATAATAATAATAATAATAATGTGGGTGCCTGAACTCTGGGATACTGCAGTGAAAGTTTTTAGAGACTGATGGGGTGAGTGAGTGAGTTAGAATCATTTCTAGAACAGGTGTTGTGTAATCTAAGAAACATCAGACCACATAGATGTCAAGACAGTTCCTGCAGTATATCTGATATTTAGAAAGTGTACAATATTACTGTATTTACTATCCATATTTCTCCTTAACATGAACAATTAAGGCATGTATATATCCAGCCTATTATTACCCACCCACACACCCACACACACACACACTGCATGTTTATATTCACAGCTCGACTCGGTTTCTCCACCTGTCAGGCCTACAGCTGATCTGCAGTTTTGTCCTCATTTCTGGTTCCTAAACTAGAAAATCTCCCCTCACAGATGTCAAAACAGTCGCTGGTTCCCACTGCAGTTCAGAGGGGGAAAAAAAGAAGAAGAAAAAAAGTCACGTCCGTGCAGCTCACACAGCTCCGCGTGACACACCCAGCTGGTCTGCTGTCAACACTCTACATTTAAGCCTATTTCACGACCCAGCATGCTCACTGATCCTCTGCACCTCCTGCAGCACTGGGATCAGAGGTCATGTGACCACTGTTAGTCTAAAGTATTATCCGCATATCTTTTAGAATTGTGAGGCTAAAGGGCAGCGTCGTCTTCCCATGGAGACTTCCTGCCTGAGGCTGCGCTGCTTAAAGAGTAAAGATTATATATAGAGGAAAGAATAGGTGACCAAATGTTCTACACACACAGTCAAAATATTAAATAAACACATTCCTATCAGTTTTCATGCTTATATCCGAGATGAAATGGTTTAATCTGAAGCCATAGTCATTAAATATGTTAAAGTACGAGTGTCCTTTCAGAGCCAGCACTTTTCTGATCTTGTAACTGTATTCACGAGGCAAAAAGTGATCTTTTACTTTTAGAAATTTGACAAATACAACCTCATGAGAGTAAAGGCCTGATTTACCCTCTCTCTCTCTCTAACAGTTGAGTTCAGGGCAGTGCGTTTTCTTACCTTCCTCGCAGAGGTTGAGTTTGGACAGGTTCCGTCCATCGTAGCCCTCTTCATAAAATGAGCCGTTGTCTCGCTCCTCGTAGGTGCTCAGGTACATGGCCTTGTTCTCCATTCAGGACCTGGACAGAGACATTCAGAAATACCATCAGACCGATACAGGACAGAGACATTCAGAACCACCATCTCACCCATTCCGAGTCATTATTACATCCATTCAGAACCACCATCACACCCTTTCAGGACCTGGACCAGGACAGAGACATTCAGAGCCACCATCACACCCATTCAAGAGCAGCACCAGAACATTCAGAATATCTTACCCATATTATGTCCATTTTCAGCGACCATCTCTCCTATTAAGAACCACAATCTCACCCATTCAGAACCACCCTCACATCCATTCAGAACCACCATCACTTCCTATCAAAACGACCATCACATTTATTCAGAACCACCATCATGTACATTGCCACTATGTACATGCCACCATCACCATTACATCCATTAAGAAAATTGTTGGAGTACACTAAACATTGATACTAAGCACAGTGTAAAAAACAGTCATTGATGAAGTTAAAGGGCGTCTTGTCTTATATTAACTTCCTCAGGTGGATAAAAATTTGTCAAACTACTTTCGCCTGGCAAGTCCATCTGCTTATGGCTTTTTTTTGTTATAATCGGCCTACCTAGGTATTTCCAATATTAATTTTAGCTAACTTCATCACAAATTACCTTAATATTGCTCTTGCATGCTCTGTATCTTTTCTAACTCATGAGGAAAGTGGAGGCTGAGATGAGGGAAGCGGAGGAGCACCTGTTGCATGTGATTTATTTATTTTCCACGTACCTGGAAGAGAACTTTCTGTGTTGAAAATACTGTTGACCAGATCGTAGAACTGAATGGGGGTGAGCTTTATAGCCAATAACCTCACCAAAGGTTTGTACTAACTGTTGCTCTAGCAGTCTTCATTGCCCAACAATTAAGCCTACAAAGCCCAGTTCAGCCATAGAAGTAGAACAACTTGTACATGTGGGTCACATGTAGTGGGTGGGTCACATTCTACCACCATGGTAATATATAAATAAAACATTGGTATAAACATTATGTATACTTTCTACTTAAACATTGCTGCAGCGATCTCATGAATCAACTCTCGCCCAAATCTTCAGCTATAATAACATACCAATGTTGAAAATGCGCTCTGCTGAAAGACTAGCCACACAACTTGCCCTGCATAATTACATTCACACTAATGAAGGTTTGGCACCATGTCCTTTCATTAGCAGGAAACACACAAAAGCGATGCCGTACTCTAAATAAGGCAAGTCCTCAGTTTTCCATTGCATTGAGTTCAGGTGCCTTGGATCACATGCTTTGGCTTTTAAAAAAACCCAAAACAACATGACCAGTGACAACCAGAACGCTCCAATGCTGGCTTAAACGGTCCAGTAAAACATGTGGCTGTCAGCAACTGATGCATGATGTGTTTGTAGCAGACTGTGTGTGGCTTTCCCTTTTCATTGGCTCTGTCATCCGAGTGACCTCATGAAAGTTCTCTCTAGGGGTGTTTTTTGTTTTGTATGACCTAAAAAGTGCAAGTTCTGAAGGTTGCTATATGCCAGCATATGGGTCCAAACTTTAACAAGATGATCAGAAAAAAACATGGAAATTCCACTGTGAATACATCATACTAGTCCTTATGACCAAAGGTTTGCCCTAATTATGTAGTTTTTAGACCCTCATCGAGAACAATATTACCATCTTGTTTGTGTGTAAATGGATGGAACTATAAAATCAAGCTCATGTGGACCAAAGGAATACTAATCAAGGTGAGTCATGACAACACACTGCAAGAATGCTGCTACCGTCCTGCCATCTAGTGCTATACATCATAGAGAAATAGGGAGTGAGCAAAAGTAAGACGGTAAGATAAGCTAGGAGAAAGTGAGAGAGCACACCAAGACACAGGGAAGCTAAGCAAAGCAGCTGTCATGAATCTGAAGCTCCCTACATTCCAGCACTCCAATAAAGACTCTCCAATTTCTATCCCATCAGGGCACATGACCTGCTTCATAAATCTGGTAAAGGCAGCACTATACACAAATAAAGAAGCATCTGATCATTCACTTCAGCCATCACTGTTAACACAAGCTTTTACTGTAAGGGTTTGAGCCAGTTTGCTCATGATATGCCATCAGGTCAGTGTATATTCTACGATATTTGTTGTAGACAAAAATTGCAAATCATGACAGAATTCTCTTATGAAAGAAAGCTTAACGTGACACTCACTGGCGGCCAATTTAGTGCATTAGCGATTAAAGACAGCCTACAACAGATTTTTTAACAAAATCCCAGAATGTGACATCTAAAAATCCACCAATAGGAGTACAACATGGGATGACCCACAACTTGCTCGGCAACTACAAACAGATGGCAGTGGCAATGGCAAACTATGGGAAGATGATGAAGAGAGGTTCTTGAAATTCCAGCAGTACGACTGCCATCTGCAGATAGTTTAATAAGCAAAATTGATTAATGCAGTTGTATTGCTATTCACACCACACCAGTGCAGAAGTGGCACAGTTACCGAGTCTGCTTTAAAATCAGATTAATACTGCCACAATTCTGTCGAGGGCCACCCCATGTTTTGGCACAAGACCAGAAGACGGTCATGGATGACCTAAACAGACCTAGAAGTTGTCACTTTCGTGCTTTGTAGGCCCATCGTATAAGATACGTCTTCCACATAATTTGGTCAAGATTTTATTGGCATCATCTCATACCGTATGACATGCAATAAACTTATAAGACTGCTGCTCATGCACAGTTTACTTAAGGCAGTTGTAACAACGAAGATAAACAGGGATGAGTTGTTTTATGCACCAGCAAATTCTGTGTCTGAACATAATTATTGTACTGGTCTGTACAGAAACAAGTTGCATCTTGGTTTATCTTGGCGTGGTGCTTGGCATCGAGTGTTATGGGTCTGTACTTTATTTACGTGAGCATGGCTGTAATAATATAATCATAGCTAGGGTCGCCAGTACACCCCTAGTCCCCACATATTTTCATTCTGGACCCTTGTCAGCTCAAAGACCTTGGAATCGTAACAAGTTTTGTTCTCCATCAGATTTAGTTTTCTTTCAGATTGAGATCATGTCATTATTTTATGACTCATACTGAACTGATCATTTATTTGGTCGAGGTCGTAAAATGCTGTTTCATATGCAGGGTGAATCCAATCATCTGTTAATGATTTTTAATAACTTTCCCTGTTGAGTGCTTTTGGGGATTATCTTTGGTTCTAGTAAAACTGAAAAAATCGAGTAGCTGTTTCTTCGAATGCCTTTCCTTTGTTTAAAACCTGAACCTGAGCATGGGCCAGATTACATTCGCATTTGATGAAACGGTGGTTCATAAACACAGAGATGCCGACTGTGAAGTCACTGTGATTTTTTTAAGAAAGTCACGCTTAACCTACAGAGGAGGAAGGATGAGTCGGGAGGAGCGATGTTTATCAAAGTCATTAAAAAGGGCTTCATCACTGGATTTTTCATTAAGCGTCGTGAGTGTGTGGTGACATTTAGGAGTCTGGCAGGCTGGACTACTAACACACACACACACACACACACACACACACACGCAGGCTGCTAGGAAACTGGGTCTAGAGTTAAACACTGTCCGAACAGAAAGACCCTGAGAAAGTGCAAATGTTCTGCTTAATGTTCTAGACAAGTTCTCCCTGATAAGGTGTGTTTTAATCCTCATGTTGTTGTTTTTTCCCCCGCTACTTAGCAATGGATGTCCAATTAATCCAGTACAATAATAAAAATGTTTGCATGATACCAAACTTGTGTGTTATACTAAACATCTAGTGCAGTTTGAATGAAAATACAAGATAGAAATATGATAAAAAGGCTCAAACACCAGCTGAATTCACTGATCCAACTGACGGAGGGGCATGGCCTAATATTCTAATGAGGAAGCTAAGCAGAGGTCAGAGGTGGTGATGGAACGGCTTTAATGTTTTGTAATAGGCCGAAAAAAGAAACCAGGCCTAGACATACACAGCTAGTTCCACTAGTTTTCTTTGACTTGCTTGTTTTTTAAGACTTGACGAGACTGTTCAAGCGGGAACACAGTTTTGATAAAAGCTGCGGGAGGGTCTAGTGACATCAGCCTTGTGATTGGTGTTATACCCAAGATTAAGACTGCTTAGTTTACAGTAATAGTGGGAAAATTATGGAAGTGCATGTAGACATTGGAAACCAATTATTCATACTTTGTATTTGGCATATACACTCTGGGGCAAAGGGCGCAAAAAAAACCCCAAAAAACAAAAGGACTAAGCAAAAAAGGGTATGAAAATTAGTAGTTTTAATTTAAACCCCATTGAGAACATCTGGATCTCACATTAACCACAAATTAACTGGACAAAAGTTTTCCACTGTGGGAGGCCATTAAAACTGAATGGAACAACATTGACACGTTCGTGTGCCAAAAAGCCGTCTGCAAGTTTACCTCAAACACTTGAAAAAAATTCGAGAGGAAAAGCTTATTAACTTGTGTTGCATGTTGCTTTGGTCTTTTGTTGTTTGTTAACTTTTTAGTCATTGCTAAATTAAAAATACAAAAAATTTCATTTTGACCTGAACTGAACATAAGGGTTAAATAAGAGACTGTAAGTCTTAGCAGCAGGCTGAAAAGTCTAAAAAAGATGCCAGAGTTGCTGACTCCAGTGAAACGCAAGGTTATGCCGAGACCAAAAAACACTTCCAAAGACTTCAAAGAGATAATACACTCATCATCAATCTGGATGCCCAATCCTGATCTGAAGACAGGGCATCCATAACCTCATTTTTCTAAAGGAGGCAAGATTTGGGGAAATGGAATGGGACGCTGAGGAATCCGTAAAGTTAACATCCCACATTGAGTTCACGGGCAACGTCCAGCTGACTCGGGTGCAAGTTTGCTCAGTGGGGCTGTAAATCAGTGTGTGTACATTACGAGTACGAGCTCCACTAACTTCAGCCCCAGCGTTTCAGCTGAATCAAGCACTAAGAGAGCGAATTGTAATTCTGTGTAGAGATTTTTTTCCACTGTAAATCTGCATCACTTGTATGATGACGTCATTGATCTGTGCGCTCCGATTCTTTTACTTCTGGAGCTGCAGAGTGTGTCTATGATTATGCCCATGTAGGCTCTCGTGTGTGCATGCGTGTTCCTGTTTTTATATCTCAGTGAGAACCGAATGTCCCCACAAGTACGGGAACATCTGACTTTTTTGCTCTACTGCAGCTTTTATTAAAAAAACTAAGAGAGTCAAAAGGTTTGCTTGTGGTTACTGAGGTTAAGGTTAGGTTTAGCATTAATTAGCTACAGTTATCATTATGTCAATGGAGGTCCTCACAAGTATAGTAGTACAAACATGTGTGTGTGTGTGTGTGTGTGTGGCGTGGAGAAAGCAGAAAAACAAAGACCCAGCGTGTTAACACACCATCACACTTCGGCAGCCACACACTCTCAAATATGACGCATCAATTAACAGGGCACTTTTTTGTGTCATATGGTGTTAATACGTCCTCTAATGAGGGAGAAAAAAAAAAGTCCAGCATCCTGTGTCAAATTATTATCCAATCACACTGCAGACCCACAGTTACATCACTGGCGAACCGTTAACTTGCCCTCACATCTCAAGGACTGCTTTTTGAGTCGAGTTTTTTCATGATCTAGAGTTAGAGAAGTGTCATGCAAGAATTTCCTACTAGTCTACATTTGAGGTTCTTAAAGTTTTTTGAGGAACAGTAACTTTGCCTGATACAGTAACACCTGATAATCTCATAGCTAGCTAGCAACTTCACGAAAGAAAAGCTATGTAGCTAGCAACACATCAAGAGATATGTCAGAGAACGCTAGATTCAACGAACGTGTTTTAATCAATACTAACGTTCAAGCAATTATCTTGGCTTGATGTTTGACTTTTGTAACATGAAATCAATAAGAAATTAAATGAGTTGATAATAAATTGAATGAAACTACTTCCTTCACTGAATTTATTGATTGATTGATTTGATTGTTATGGTGCATTTATGCCAAAAGAACACAGCATATCTGAGTAATACAGTTGCAACTTTATAACACATGCCATTACCTGTGTAAAAACTCTGGACACAGTGCCCGTGTTAAATATGACAAGACATTGTTTGGGTTAAAAGTAACCCAAGTTGTCGCAGCCCGATCGTGTACAAATCCGAACGAGCTTGGACGGTGTGGTTGGACGTCATTTGATTTCATATGTATAAAAGTAGAAAGGAACCTTAACCTTTGTAAATCTTTCATATGAATCGTGCGAATTGTTGCAGATTTGTAAATATTGGATCGCATTGCTTGTCATTATCTGGACATAAGGATGTTGATTGAGAATGCAGTTGTCTGATACATGTCAGAGCTGCTATAATTGGACGTGGAAGCTACTGCAACTCTCATCTAAACTGCTTGTTCAAGATGCTCTTGTTTGTTTGGTTCAAGCCAGATGAGCGTCAGATAAGCAAGACAAAAAGATGTGAATAGAAAACGTTAGAGAGATGAAAAAGAAGTCAAGAAGTGTTGGTCATTTCTGTATAACTTCTGGCCCAATTGTAGATACACAAGAGAACATATCAAAAACATGATACACAGCAAGCATAAGCATCACCCACCTTGATAAGAGATGCTCCACTCTCAAAATCTCATGGTGCTCCTTCTCCTCAGGTCTGCATACAGGCAAAACAGACTTCTCGTGCAACTCCTGCTTGTTTGTGTGTGAGAGAGAGTTTTCTGTTGTTGGTCTTCTCCTAGTTCTCCCCCTCTCTCTCTCCCATTCTCACTCTCTCGTTCTCCCCCTTTCTCTCTCTCTCTCCATCTCCCTCTTTCTCTCTCTCTCTCCCCCCTCTCTCGATTTCCCCCTTTCTCTCTCTCTCTCCCCCCTCTCTTGATCTCCCCCTTTCTCTCTCTCTCTCCCCCCATTCTCTCCCTCTCTCTCTCTCCCATTCTCACTCTCTCATTCTTCTCTCTCATTCTCCCTCCCTCTGTCGCTCTCGTTCTCCCTCGTTCTCCCTCTCCCCCCCTTTCTCTCTCTCTCCCCCCCTCATTCTCCCCCTTTCTCTCTCTCTCCCCCTCTCGTTCTCCCCCTTTCTCTCTCTCCCCCCTCTCTCGATCTCCCCCTTTCATTCTCCCCCTTTCTCGATCTCCCCCTTTCTCTCTCTCCCCTTTCTCTCTCTCGATCTCCCCCTTTCTCTCTCTCCCCTTTCTCTCTCTCGATCTCCCCCTCTCTCGATCTCCCCCTTTC